>CAJQUN010001702.1:0-49047 GCA_907163345.1 Haberlea rhodopensis | reverse complement strand
TTATACCCAGGATGATTATTGTAAACCATAACACAATCTGATAAATCAAACTCTTTAAGCCATGATGTAGCATTCTCTGAAATCCACAAAAAATAAAAAATCACAGGCATGAAAAGAATCTAGTCACTGTCAAAATTTATTTCTCCCAAACAACTCGAAAATCTAAAACTTATTTCAAAGTTGATACTCCCACCTTTTAAAAAGTAACCATAGACACCAAAACATATGAAATTCATATTTCCTCTATAAAATCAAGAAATCAACACCTTACTAACATCACTAATATATCTTCAAAAGAACAAATCTCAATAGGACAATTCTTAATAATACAAAAAAATACACGTAACAAGGAAAACCAGATCGGGTAAAATCTTTACCTCTGCATGCCGATCTGGACTAACTCCTCAATGGCGGAATCCAAAATCTCACGATCTTGCTTCTTCGCCAAAAGCTTAACCTCCTGGATCACATGGATCCCCCAACCCGACTTCAGATCCGGAGAATACATGTGTCCAATCGCCGTTTCAATCAGCCCCTTCGTCTCCTCGTCCACGGATCCAAGATCCTCCACGAACCTCCTCACAGTTCTCACTCTCAGCTCACGCGCCGTCCCTCCAACACCATAGACCTGCGCGCCGCCGTGAAAAGGCAGTTCCCATCACCCTCCACTTCTCCCCCGTGCATCAGCTTGAACACGACGTTCAGGCTCTTATCCTTCGGGTGTTTCCAGAGGACACCCTTGTTATACAGGCGCGTCAAATTCCTCTTCTGTTGGTCTTCTAATCCAGGCACATTTTCCCATGAAACGTCGGCAGTGGTGATTCCTGGCTTCCCTTGCGGCAATGTTGATGTATGGTCAACGAAATCGGAAGACGTGGTGGCGGTGGGGTCGCGCCATGGGATCACCGGAGACGACGCAGTTGAGTCACATATCAGCTTCCCCATTTTATTTTTTATACACGAATTGGATAAATTTTTCTTGGGTTCTCTTTTTCCCCCGCCGGATAGATCCAACGAAGGGAGAGAGAAGAGCGAAGGGTTCGCGTTGAATGGTTACGGACATATTTGAGGAGGCGGGACAACGGGAGAGGCCTAGGACACGTATCCAGTTACACACGCGGCTTCATCTGATTGGAAGATGCTTTCGTGTCCAAAAGGCCATTTTTGATTACTAAATTATGAAAATATAGCAAGAAAGGAGAAATTACAAAAATGCAGTAGGAAAGAATTGATTTACTACTTTACGGTAATTCGTTTCTTTAACAAACGAATTTATCTTTTTTTTTTTAAAATTATATATAAACGTAATATATATAAATTATATATATACATATATATATATACATATATATATATACTTGTATTATATATAATAATAATTATTATTATTATATTATATAATTTGCATATATGCATATATATAATTACATATATAGATATATATATATACACGTATCTGTGTGTATATATATATATACCATATATATTATAATATTATATTATATAAATATTTAATTATTATATATAAAAAAATAAAAATAAAAAAAATTAATTATTATCGTGTTGTTTGGCACGAGCTTGTGACCCATCCATTTATTATTATTATTATCCGTGTTGCTCGGCTTGAGCTTGTGGCCAATCCATCTTATTCAGTATTTCAGAACTTATATTCCTTCCAGGACGGGCCACAATGTTATACATTGTACCTATTCACAATATATAATAATAATGAAATAAAAATAATATATATATAATATAATTTAATAATAATAATTATACTTATACTTATAATTATAACTATAATAAAAATAATATATTATACCAACAATATAATAATAAATTAAAAATAATATTAATCGTATATGGGTTTTCCGAGAATAACAACTTATTTCAAACATGTGTACATGAGCAGACCACATGCTTATTCACATAACGATCCATTTTTTGTAAAAATATCATAATCATAATCATATCATAATTATTATTATTATAAAAAAAATATTAAATCCATGGGGGCATGATCTGTCTACAATCATGGCCCGCCGAGCTGGTAGCGAGACGTCATTAGATATTACATTCGGCACGGGATCACTCTCACGTCCCTCCCACCACCACCAGTACATCTGCACTCTTTCTTTTCCCGCCGTATGAACCAGTTACCCCCAACCTCATGCACAAACCGCCTCTGAGGAATCAGATGTGCTATCGTTCAAGAACATAGCACATCCAAGCAGGAGAAGGCGGAGAAAAGATGCTCATGGTGGAGAGGTCGGCGGCGAAGGCTGGGATGGAGAATTCTTGGAATCCGATAGTAGGTAGAATGGTGGAGATAAGAGCTGGATTTAATGGTCCATCATGTTTGTCAAATGTAGTGAACAATCATGCCATGGGGAAAGACAGTGACATGGGGAAGATGAATAAGAACTATCATGCTATCAAATTTAAAATGTTTCCGGAATTTGGTCACGCGGTTTACGCACCACCATGTTTGTTAAAATACTATGGTTTGTGCACCAATGTGCGTAAATCGATACACAACCCAATTCATTCAATCCTCTGTACACCACTTGCAAAAATTGTGCACCCCTATTACAAAAATTGTGCAACCCATATTACAAAATCAAGTGCCCCACCTTTGAAAAAATCGGGTAGTAAATGTAAAAACTCGTTGCACCACAATGTTTAAAATTATGGACCCCGATTACAAAATCAAGTGCACCGACGTGTAAAAATCATGCCCCGCTTACAAAAATCGTGCACGACAAAAATCGTACCCCACAAGGTTTAAAAAGTCGTGCTCCAAAAGATTTAAAAGTTAGTGCACCACAAGGTTAAAAAACATAGCACCACAAGATTAAAAAATAGTTATAAAGGTTAGCAAAATCATGCACCACAAGGT
This sequence comes from Haberlea rhodopensis, assembly GCA_907163345.1. Classification (NCBI taxonomy): domain Eukaryota; kingdom Viridiplantae; phylum Streptophyta; class Magnoliopsida; order Lamiales; family Gesneriaceae; genus Haberlea; species Haberlea rhodopensis. The sequence continues at coordinate 46,148 of CAJQUN010001702.1, read as the reverse complement.
CAAAAAATCGTGCGTCACAAGCTCAAAAAACTGCACCAAAGGTTAAAAATCAATTACAAAAATTGTGCACCACAATGTTAACAAATCGGTTCGTGCATCAACCTAAAGCAATTTTCATTGTGTGCATCAACCTAAAGCAAATTAAATTTCAGCCTAGATCGTGCGTGCATCAATCTAAAATTGGACATTTGAACTAAAATTGGACATTGATGCACTAAAATTGGACTTTGGATGCACTTAAATTGACCTTGGTGGACTAAAATTGGACATTATATGCAGAAAAATGGACATTGGTGCACTGAAATTGGACGTCGATGCACTAGTAAATTGGACATCGATTTTACAAAAATTGGACATTTGATGCACTAAAATTTGTTTTGGAGCACGATTTCGACCTGTGGTGCACGCTTTTTTTGGCCAAATAATTCTGAATTTTGCGGTGCACGTGCTACAGTAATTTATGTGCACATTCTACAGTAATTATGATGCATGTGCTACAGTGTTGTGGTGCATGTGCTACAGTAACTTCGTGATGGTTATTAATGGCATTTCAAACAGGAAATAGACTTAAGTGAATTTTTTGTTTTTGGTAGACAATGTTAAATTATTGTCCACAAAGTGGTACCAGCTTTTAAGCTGCTTCAACTGATGACTGGTGCTTAATCCGGTCAGGTTGAGCGTACGGTGAAAACTGGTTCGACCGGTGAACCGGTCGACATGTGAAAATTTTGATTCTTTATTTTTCTTTGTTTTTTAAAAAAAATTATTTTTTAATATTTTTTTAAATTATAAATCATATTTTAGAACAAAAATATATTATTAATAATTTATTGTTATTGAAATAATTACATTTTTATGTATGCCTTATCAAAAAAAACCATATAACTCCATAAATTTGTCTTGTATGTAGTATATATAAATATATTTAGTTTTTCGTAAAGTATAAAAGATGTGAATCATTTCATAATTTTTATATATTTCTTATGGTTTTGGGTATTGCTCGTTATTTAGATGTTTTATTAGTTTTCTTTTAAGATTGGTTTGACATGTTTTGTCATTGTAATGATATTTTTATTGTGAACAACTTTAAATTATAACAAATACATGGTATATATATTTTTATAAATTTAAAATAATATTATATAATTCTGACATCATCACCGGTTGAACCAGTAGTTCAACCGATCAAACCGATCTAACATACAACCATGTTCGGTCCGATTTTGAAAACACTGGGTTCATCCGCTGGTTGAAAAATTATTCTGGAAATTGTATCTTTTGGGAAGTAGCAACAAGAATGACAATGGCTTCGAAGTTTATGACGATGCGTGATTTCTAATGTTCGTCCTTAAGACAAAATTGTACCGCCTTGGTGCTAACGGTCTGCTTTGGCAATTTGTCTCCCAAGACACAACGACTACAGTTTTGTGATAGAAGCACTTCAAATCACAAACTCTCAAACCACAAATGTTGAAAGCACTCAATATGAAGAATGATGATGAACGAACAAAATGCTCAAAATTTGATTATGTATTGTATGAAGTTGTCTAATCCAAGTGTGGGATGTCCTATAGCAAACCAATGTTTGTGTCCAAAAGATACAATTTAGAGGCACACCATGTTTAAAACGCATATGCACACAAAAGAACACATGTTTTCACGAAACGATGCACTACCGATCGAAGCGCCTACAGAACCGATCCGTTGGTCGCTTCTTTTTTCCAAGCCACACCCTCTACCGATCGATCGATCCAAAGCGGCCGATCAGTAGAACTCCAATTTTTCAACCCTTGTAAAATAGTTGACCGATCGATCGGTTCCACTATTTTATTTTAAATTCAATTTTCCAACATGCGGAACATCAAAGGAATTTATTAATGTTTAATCGAGATTTTTTTTAGGCATTCCATATTTGGTTAATACTTGTGATTTCAGGGATACTGCCGTTGATTATTTTACTGTTGGACTTCAGAGCCCAATTGGGAATTCTCGATGGAAATAGGCCCGGTATGTTGGGATTACAACAGCCCAAACATGTCCACTATAGAGGCCAATCTGTATTTCACACGTGCACTGACCTTATGGGCATCATCCACCATCCATATAGAATCTTTTTTTTCTTTTAAAAAAAAAGATTCCAAATGAACGATGATGATGCCCCTAAGGGCACTGTCCTTAAGGGCATCATCAAACAAACCCTATTGCTTGCATGTGGATTCCACTAGAATTAATATAATGAAGCTCCAAGCATTTATTTACAAATCAAAGTAATTTACTTAAAATTTGACCTTTATATTGCATTACAAAATGTGATATCAATTGAATATTTGTTACTTTTTTTATCTGGAGTCCTAAAATTTTAGTACTAATCAAATATTGTCACGAGATACTAGTAAAATGTTTTTAATTAAAAATAATCCCAAACTTTTGTTGGTACTCAATATTTGTCTCAAATATTTGTTTTTAATCAATACTAGTATCATATTCAGTTATAAAATCACTTTTATTAAAATATAATATGTATTGCTAAATATAATTTTTTAGAAAATAATTATATGGAACTATATTTGATTAACTAGTTCGAGGATTGCTCAACCTCAAACTTCAAGGGTTGCGCAACCTCCAGAATTTATAGAGAGAAGGGAGAAGAATATCAAAACAGAGAGGAGTCAGGGACATATGAAGTTTATTTTCAAATTATCTCTATGAATGTTGTATGCGATGGAATGCTGGGTATTCAAGAGAAATCACATCCAAAAGATGAGTGTCGTGGAGATGAGTATGCTTTGTCGGATGTGCGGTAAGACCAGAAGAGATAAAATATGAAACTAAGATATCCGTGTTAAAGTAGGTGTAGCTTGTATAGAAGAGAAGATGAAAGAAAGCCACTTACGTTGGTTTGGTCATGTTCGACGTAGGCCCAGCAGTGCGTTGAGTGGAGTCCATGGATTTTGGCCAATTCACAAGAGCGAGATGATGACCGAAGAAGAAATGTGTGATTCCCGGGAATTAATGGTATTAATCCCAGAGTGAAAATGATCCATAATGGATTTTAATTGTGGCAATTATGAATTAATTGTGGTGTTGGGACACCCGATGATGTTAAATCGGGTATTTGGGATCGTTGGATCCAAGGATTGAGATTGTATTCTCATCGTGGTGATAAATCTTGGAATTTGGTTTTTGGTGGGATTTGGGGTCCGGGGTACTTTGAGTTGGGGTTGGTAATGAAAACTAAGATTGAGATGTATTTATTGAACACAGATGATTTTTAATGAGTCGTGATGTATTTGTGGAGGACTCGAGATTTTTGAGCCTTGGTACTATATATACCAAGTGTACTCGGTGTTCAATCATTTTGGATCTCATCTCTATCACTCACCAGCGTTCCCTTCCCCAAACCCTTTTCCCTTCCCTTTTCTCCTTGGAAGAAAATCGATGGTGCTCATCTTGGAAGCCGGATTTCTCGAAGATAACTTGGTAATCTCTTTCCCCTCGCATTTATCTTCATTTTGATTGTTATATTGCGGTTTTTGGTAGAGTTTAGAGTTGGTTTGGATTTGGAAAAATTTGGAGAATCTTGGATTCTTGTTTTTAAAATGTGTTTTAACCCTTATTGGATGTCTAAGAGTGTTTTTATGGTTGTTGGTTGGAGTTGGAAGGAGTTGGTATGGTTTGTTGAGGTTTTTAAGCTTTTAAAAATGGTGATTTTCGGGTTCGCGCAGCGATCGATCGATCGGTAGCATCTTACCGATCGATCGGTGCAAGTGCATAGCGATGGGTAATTATTTCAGTATTTACCAATCGATCGGTATGGGCGACCAATCGATCGGTGGGAGACAAACGGTCGATCGGTAGCTTGGATCGATCGATCGATGCAAAGCCGTAGCTAAAATTGGAAATTTGAACAGTTACCGATCGATCGGTAATGGTGACCGATCGATCGGTAGAGCAATGTGTTGAAAAGTTATTTCGTGTTGAGTTTTCGATGCATGCTTCGCCCGTGGTCTTTTAAAATGGTTAATCGTCAAGGATGACGATATAATTGGGGATTATGAACGTGCTTGGGCACGTGGTTGCATGCTTGTGTTTAATTGGGAGTTATTTATGTGTTAGCACATAATTCATTGGGTCGCGGGACTCAGTCAATGTTTGGTTCGCACTACGGGATCATAAGGTACGTATAACGTACGAGCATAGCTTTTTATATATTGCAATTGTGAAATGCATGGTTATATGGTATTTGCAATAAATTGATATACATTGGGAATTATATGGTGCCGCTTTTGAGCGAGTAATGATTGGGAGTTGTACCTATTGAGCGAACATCGGTTATGATGCCGCTGCTGTTAAGCATGAGCATGCGTGAGGTTTAAATGCCGCTATTGTGGAGCGAGCGATGAAATAAAACTATGGAATTATTGGTTAGATATATGAGATATCTATGTCCCTTCATTTAATGATTTAATCATATTGATTGTGGAACTGGTATGGCGGTAATGGTTTTAGTTAATCATTGTGGCGATTAACTGATTTTGGGAATTTGATGGTTTGATATTTTGAGAACACGGACAGTACGGGGACTCATATGTGGTAACGATACTATACAGGGAGTATCTTTTTACATTATAGTTTTATATTCTGTAAATAACGTACTGTGATTATTGGAATGGTGGTATTGGTATACTCACCTCGTGTGGGTGAATAGGTACATCGATGGCTTTGGAGCTGAGCTCGAGCTATGGATTGGAGGTACTTCCAGGATCGAAGTACCAGTGACGGTATTGAGCACAATATTTTATACATTTGATACACATACATTTGTAGATGCTCGTATGTGAGCACTGTTATATATGTATATGGGTTGTATATAAAAGCAAGGGCATTTCTCTTTTCATTCATGTGTTGCATGCAATTAATTAAGGAATTGCTAAATGAACTGAGAACATGTTAGTTATTATAAGGGTGCATGATATGTATGTGAACTTGGTTGGGGGAAACTGGACATTATAAGAAATAATGTAAGAAATTTTATTATGGTCATGTTTTGCTATGGTGACAAGTGGTTTTCCCCTGATTATATGATTGTATGCACTAAAGGCGTGGATTAATACACTAATAACGAGTTAAGGGCACGAGGGTCTTTACATTTGTGGTATCAGAGCAGTGCTTTGCTCTTTGGGGCTGTTTGAGGGCCTAGGAACATGTTGATAGAAATGGGAAGCACATACTTATGCATAATGATAGTTCGTGTTGTGTGACACAACTATATTGCGTATGTGCGTTTATGATATATGTTCATAATTGGAATATGTTGTTGCTAACCATGGTGGTTGTAGGGTCATATGGGATATGGATGAGACTTTGTGGAATGAGGATCACCTCTTGAGTCCAATGGGCAAAGTGCACATGTACGGGGGATCACCACTTGAGCCTACGGGGCAAAGTGGGACGTACATGGGAGTACCTCTTGAGCCTGCGGAACAAAGTGATACATTCCTGATATTGCCCCTAACATGTCGAAGCGATGATGCCGCTGTCGTGTCGAAGCGATGGTACATGCCGCTGTCACGTCGAAGTGATGATGCCGTTGTCATGTCAAAACGAGGAGTATTGTGCCGATGTCATACCATCGCGATGAAGAATATTTGCCGCTTATAGCGAGGGATATTATACCGCTAATATGGCGAAGCGGTGAACTTTCTGCTGTCATATGATAGCGATGAAGGATATTTGCCGCTTAAGCGAGGGATATTATGCCGCTGGTATGTCGAAACAAAGTAGAGAAGAGGGATATTTGCCGCTTTATAGCGAGGGATATCATGACACAATTCTATTGGCGATGGTTCATGCCGCCGGGTATCTATATAGCGATGGTTCATTCCGCTATTCTATTGGCGATGGTTCATGCCGTCGGGTATTATATAGCGATGGCTCATTCAGTTATTCTATTGGCGATGGTTCATGCCGGCGGGTATCTATATAGCGATGCTCATTCCGCTATTCTATTGGCGATGGTTCATGCTGCCGGGTATTTTATAGCGATGGTTCATTCCGATATTCTATTGGCGATGGTTCATGCCGTCGGGTATCTATATAGCGATGGTTCATTCCGCTATTCTATTGGCAATGGTTCATGCCGCCGGGTATCTATATGGCGATGGTTTATGCCGCCAGACGTATGTAGCAATGTTTCATTCCGCTGATTCTATAGCGATGCTTAATGCCGCTGACTCTATAGCGAGGGATCATGCCGTTGATTTTATAGCGATGGGTTATGCCGCTATGTACGTAGCACGTGATTGTGCCACCCACGAGCTATGGGTGTTGATTATGTACCGTTATTGGATGACGGAGACAGGTATGCCGCTGTCTTATTAGCGATGAATTATGGTATATTGCTGTTTTGTTAGCATTATTGTGGATGTCATGTGTTGACATATATCGTCACGAGTTGATGATGTTATTGTGGATGTCATGTATTGACATATACCGTCACGTGGTTGACGATGATATTGTGGATGTCATGTATTGACATATACAGTCACGGGATGACGATGTTATTGTGGATGTAATGTATTGACATATACCGTCACGTGGTTGACGATGATATTGTGGATGTCATTATTGACATATACCGTCACGGGTTGACGATGTTATTGTGGATGTCATGTATTGACATATACTGTCACGTGGTTGACGATGTATTGTGGATGTCATGTATTGACATATACCGTCACGTGGTTGACGATGATATTGTGGATGTCATGTATTGGCATATACCGTCACGGGTTGACGATGATATTGTGGATGTCATGTGTTGATATGTACCGTCACACGATGACGATGACATAGAGGGTGATCTATGTGGACGGATACCGTCGTTACGATGGAAAAAAATACAGTTAGGGCATATGAATTTAATCGTATGGTTTGAGTGCCAATGATGGGCACAGGGTAGTGTCTGAGTCACTGGTTGACGAGACCATTATGCCGAGCAGGTTTGCTCGATGAATTATTGGATGCGTCGTACATGAAGTGTACCGCATCACACTTTTGAGGTTATATTCTACGAGTAGTGGTACATTTGGGTATACTCGTTGGGATGGCTATGGCCAAGTGACGGGTGGTAATAGTAGTTATTGAGGACACTACTTGCATATATCGATGTGACGTATGGTAGACATGGTCACACCCACACATGAAAGTGTGGGATAAATCCTAATGGATTAGGATTGCATTGTGGTGGAATAAGGACACCGGGATGTCCGTTATGCATTGGTATTGGATGAATATTGGGTGATGACCCACTACTCTAATTGATAGTACGGTATGGTATACCTGGGCGGAACGTGTAATACGTTGGTAGGTTTAGTATAAACCTAAGGAGGCAGCGATCTACTAGCCAGGTAGTGGGCTTGTTGTAGACATTATACAGCTCGTTGGAACCGAGTTTGGTAAATCGTATAATGATACGATGAGGGTTTATGGTGGACTCTTGTAGTCACTATGTGGCATGAGGTTTGAGTCAGGTACCTCATGTGGAGGTTTATACATCAAATTCTTTGAGGGACTTGTACTGGGACAGCTCAGTTTTGTTGGGAGTACCAACGTGAGTGTCAACAAGTCGTTGTTAGCTCTGGTTGAGCATCTTTGCATATGGAATGCATGTGGAGAAACACAATCTGAATTGTGGAATATAGTTAGTGGGGTGATTGTGAATCAACCATGGTAAACATTACTGGTGTTGGACTGAGTAATGGCTTTCTTATTTTTTCGAGAGACGTATGAGGAGACGTCTATGGGGAGATGCTCGAGATGTGGAGTACTATGGCATTAGTACAGAGCATCGTTAGAATGAGTATACGTTGTGTATACGAATTTTGATTTGGCAATAGTGGCAATGATGCACTATTCTGAACCAGTTGTGTATTTATTGGTTCCGAGATATGTTTTGGTATAAATATATCTAGGTTTTCCGAACGGTGGTTCAAGGTTGGAGGGTCATGGTTCATGACACTTTCCTTATGAGGAAGGCGATATTGATATATCTATTGGGAATCTTTAAGAGATTCGATGAGTTGGTTTGTGTGGTGTTGATGTTGGAATCACACAATTGGACGTTGGTTCGTCAATCATCATTCTCCACGGTGTGAGAATAATTGAGGATTGACATTTGTTTATGGGGCTTGTGGGTATGATTGGAGATACCCGAGCCGAGTGCAGTGAGTATGCACGTGGTGTTGGTGCTTATTTGTGTGTGCCAGTGTGTGTATACGAATGCCATCATCTTGGTACTTGACGAGCAGCGGATTAGTATGCTTGGATTAATGAATCTCTGGTGAGAGATTGCGGCAACTTGAGATTGGTAATCTCAATAGCACGATGTATTCTGAGGAATGATCGTGAGGTTCGGTAAACTTCCTCTGAGGAGGGATTGTCGTATTGGGGTTATGGAATTTCTTACTGGATAATTCGATAGCCTCCATGTGTTAGGATTGTTGAATCCTAGTGTAAACGAGGGATGACCAGGATTCGGATTTGTTAGGTGTCGTGGTTGACACGTGTGGTGGGAATGCAATTGATTTTTTTTTCTTTTTTTTCTTGCATGTCATTTTGGGAACTTGAGACCTTGTGGAGTCTCGATAGTGTGTTTGGACCAAGATGTGCTTTCTTGGAACACACGGGCGTAGACATCTTTGGAGATGTATTTTGTGTTGATCGGTAGCCGTGAGTTGCCCAATCCGTGTTGCAAAAGTGGTGCAACTACTCCTCTGATGGAGATGGATTCGGAAAGCGGGAACTGGGTGTAGTTTAGGTACACTGTTGTGTACTGGTGGTTTCTTTGGTAACGATGTATGTTTAACATCGTTGGCTAAGTCATAGAGATATCATTGTGATATTTATATTTTGGAATCACGAATGATTCGTTTGGTTAGCATTTAGGGTTGACTGACTGCTTTTGGGTGGTTAGCATCGGGGTATGCTGACGTTCTTTTGTGATGGTGACGATTTGGGAGGTTTAATCCATTCCAGGTTTTGGTGCGAGGTCGGTGTCCTCGCAGTTGTTGTGTCGTTCATGATATGTTCATGACTCGATGATGTAGATCCGTTTGGATTATGTGGTCTCGGCGATACGTGGAGTACGCCTGTGCAAATTTGGAGGACGAAATTTTATTTAGTGGGGGATAATTGTGATGCAAGGAATTAATGGTATTAATCACAGAGTGATAATGATCCATAATGTATTTTAATTGTGGCAATTATGAATTAATTATGGTGTTGGGACACCCGAGGATGTTAAATCGGGTATTTGGGATCGTTGGATCCAAGGATTGAGATTGTATTTTCATTGTGGTGATAAACCTTGGAATTTGGTTTTTGGTGGGATTTGGGGTCCGGGATACTTTGAGTTGGGGCTGATAATGGAAATTGAGATTGAGAGGTATTTATTGAACACATATGATTTTTAATGAGTCGTGATGTATTTGTGGAGGACTCAGGATTTTTGAGCCTTGGTACCATATATACCAAGTGGACTCGGTGTTCAATCATTTTGGATCTCATCTCTATCTCTCTCACCAGCGTTCCCTTCCCCAAACCCTTTCCCTTCCCTTTTTCTCCTTGGAAGCAAAAATCGATGGGGCGTATTGGAAGCTGGATTTCTCGAAGATAACTTGGTAATCTCTTTCCCCTCGCTTTTATCTTCATTTTGATTGTTGTATTGTGGGTTTTGGTTGAGTTTAGAGTTGGTTTGGATTTTGGAAAAATTTGGAGAATCTTGGATTCTTGTTTTAAAATGTGTTTTAACCCTTATTGGATGTCTGAGGGTGTTTTTATGGTTGTTGGTTGGAGTTGGAAGGAGTTGGGTATGGTTTGTTGAGGTTTTTTAAGCTTTTAAAAATGGTGATTTTCGGGTTCGCACAGCGACCGATCGATCGGTAGCATCTTACCGATCGATCGGTGCAAGTGCGTAGCGATATGTAATTATTTCAGTATTTACCGATCGTGGGAGACTAGCACTCGATTGGTAGCTTGCACCGATCGATCGGTGCAAAGCCGTAGCTAAAATCAGAAATTTGAACAGTTACCGGTCGATCGGTAATGGTGACCGATCGATCGGTAGAGCAATGTGTTGAAAAGTTATTTCATGTTGAGTTTTCGATGCATGCTTCACCCAGGGTCTTTTAAAATGGTTAATCGTCAAGGATGACGATATAATTGGGTATTATGAACGTGCTTGGGAACGTGGTTGCATGCGCTTGTTTAATTGGGAGTTATTTATGTGTTAGCACATAATTCATCGGGTTGCGGGACTCAGTCAAGGTTTGGTTCAGACTATGGGATCATAAGGTACGTATAACGTATAGCCTTTTATATATTGCAATTGTGAAATTCATGGTTATATGGTATTTGCAATAAATTGATATACATTGGGAATTATATGGTGCAGCTTTTGAGCGAGCAATGATTGGCATGTTGTAGCTATTGAGCAAACACCGGTTATGACGCCGCTGTTGTTAAGCATGACCATGCGCGAGGTTTAAATGCCGCTATTGTGGAGCGAGCGATGAAATAAAACTATGGAATCATTGGTTAGATATATGAGATATATATGTCCCTTCATTTAATGATTTAATCATATTGATTGTGGAACTGGTTATGGCGGGAATGGTTTTAGTTAATCAATTTGGCGAATAACTGATTTTGGGAATTTGATGGTTTAATTATTTTGAGAACAGGGACAATACGTGGAATCCTATGTGATAACGATACTATACACTGTGATTATTGGAATGGTGGTATTGGTATGCTCACTCGTGTGGGGGCTGTCTCTGTTGGGGCAGGTGGATAGGTACATCGATGGCTTTGGAGCTGAGCTCGAGCTATGGATTGGAGGTGCTTCCAGGATCGAAGTACCAGTGATGGTACTGAGCACAATATTTTATACATTTGATACACATACATTTGTAGATGCTCGTATGTGAGCACTGTTATATGTGTATATGGGTTGTATAAAAAGGCAAAAGCCATTCTCTTTTCATTCATGTTGTTGCATGTAATTAATTAAGGAATTGCTAAATGAACTGAGAACATGTTAGTGTATTATAAGGGTGCATGATAGGTATGTGAACTTGGTTGGGGGAAACTGGACATTATAAGAAATAATGTAAGAATTTTATTATTAGCATGTTTTGCTATGGTGGCAAGTGGTTTTCCCCTGATTATATGATTGTATACACTAAAGGCATGGATTAATACACTAATAACGGGTTAAGGGCACGGGGGTCCTTACAACATGGCTCGAAGCTACACACAGACTTGGAGTGCAAGGTGTTACAGAAGATATGTTGACCGATAGAAGCGTTTGGAGAAGACTGACGCATGTGTCCGACCCGACTTGATTCTCTTTATTGTTCATGTAGCCCACACCAATTCATTGAGATTAAAGGCGTTGTTGTTGTTGTAATATTTGAGTACAATTGACAACTATACCCCTTGTAACAAATGAAAACAATGGTGTTTATGAATACTATATTATTATTCCACTACTTCAAAACTATTTTACTGATGATAAGCCATATAATGACCTAAGTGTTCGGTGTCTTCCTGATTCTCTTGTCATGTACATTCCTGCATGGGCTTGATGCACATATCAGAATGATATCTCCATATTGCTTTCTTTGTTATCAGACATATCCCTCCCATGCAAGAGCTGTCATATGATTATGGGAGGGTTCCGCCTTGAGAATATAGACAAAGGACAGAAAGAGTGCTTGTGTGGATCTCTGAAGTGCCGAGGATATTTCTATTGATAATGGTACAATAGACGGATTTGAGTGCTCAAAGCTTTGGGAATAAAATGCTATCTTTTTTTTTAGTTCCTTTCAAATACCTAATGTTTATTAGCCACTTATATTCTCCATAATGGTGAATATGTTTCTAGGCACTTCTAGGCATTTAGGTAACTTCATAATGAGAAAACATAGACTTTGGGCAACTCTGATGATTTTTTTGGATTTTAAGTGTACATTGTTTTTAAATGCTCGTTTTTGTGAAATTTTGATACAAAAGTTATTTGGTAGATATATGGTCTTGAAAATTTGAAGTTATTGAAAAGTAAATTCCTTGTTATTAGTAACCAACCATAGGGACCTGGGAACCAGTCTGGTCAATGGGTGCTTTTGATTCATAAAATGCAGCAAGCCTACTAAATGTTGTTTTCTGAAAAAAGAGAATACATGCTTCCAATATTTCTTATTTACTGGGAATCAAGATATTAGCAGTTTCAGAGTCGAGTACTTGTTTCTTTAGTCCTTCCTTAGACTTAGACGAGCAAACCTATTGTTACTTAATCATAGACTTGGTATCTATCCTAAGTTTGTAGTGTGCCTTGGAAAGACAAAAATAGAATAATCTTAACCTCAAATATACCATTCAAATTATTACACACACATATGATTTTAAGAAACGACTAAATCCAACCATGCAGTTGTGCTTTACAGTGCCTTAAAAGACTTTGTTCTGTTTCTCTTCCTTGTGATGTGATGGTGTCTGAGTGCCCTCGTCGAGGTAGGCGTGCATAGAAATTGGGATTTCGCAAGAGTACTCGTGCATCACCAAATATAAACTCTATGGTGCCATAGATGTCGCACCTCTGAAAATTTGGAAGCCTTTCCTGACATACACTGTGTATTGATATCCTGTGAAGCGGCATACCTTCGTTTGTCAAAGCCACTGGCAGGCTCATGTTTAGACCAACAAGAGTAACAAAACTATACCTCTAGCAAATGGTTCCATACTTTCATCTGGCATGTGACTTTTTCAGTGGAGTACTTTTACTCATGGCGGTCCAGCTAGAGCAAGAAAAGCGAGACGTTGAGTGAGTTCATCTATGCTTTCTGAGTTCACACTTGCTATTTTTTCTTGCAATACATGATTATGAAATTGCACAGTACCTGTTTTTAGTACTTTCCGCTGTTCAAAAATATAAGTATATGATCAATTACGTGTATTATCCACAAATCACGAGCTTGTATATGAATGAATTTGTCTTAATGCAATGTTGTAGGTGAAGATGTATTATAATATGTATTTAACTTATATACACTATCGTTTATTATAGCTGTTTATTTTCACTGGGCATTAATTTTTGCGTATTGCACGACGAACATTAACTAGTATCAAAATACGGCGCATTCACGTATTCGGTTGATACTTGTGAATTCAGGGGATGCTGCCATTCATTATTTTACTGTTGGACTTCAGAGCCCAATGGGGAACAGCCCAAACATGTACACTATAGAGGATTAGAGGCCAATCTATATTTCACACGTACACTATTGCTTTGCATTAATATAATGAAGTTCAAAGCATTTAATTACAAATCAAAGTCATTTAGTTCAAATTTCACCTTTAGATTGCATTAAAAAAATGTGATATCACGTTGAATATTTGCTACTTTTTTATCTGATGATCAAATATTGTACTGGAATTTAACATAAAATAAGAGTTTTTGTAATATCAGACCTAAACATTCAAAATTATTTTTATTAAAAAATAATCTGAAATTTTTACTAAAAAATAATCTGAAATTTTTACTTTTAATCAATAGTAATCTTATATTTAATTATAATCATTTTTGTTAAAAAAAAAATTATATGATATTAAATTTGTTAAAAACTATTCATGTGGGATTGTTTTTTATTAAAATAATTTACATGAAAATATATTTGATTAATTAATAATAAAAAAATTCATATTTTATGATATTATTTTTTAAATTTACCCGACTGGAGTTGGATCCTCACTTTGGACTGGGGCTGCTTAATGGATCGGTCCGGTCTGAAATCGGCCAGTTTTGGATCCGATAATCCCGAAAGCGATCCGATCCGTTAAGGATCCGGATTGGATCCGGTTCCGATCCAACCGATTTCGGGTTGGACCGGTTCCAACTCGGAACCGATTTTTTGATTATTTTTTTTCAAAAATAGTAAAAAACGAGGATAATTTTATCTAAATAGAAAAAATATTTTTTGTAAAAAATGGATCAGGTTCAACTCGGAACCGGTTAGTTTGATTTCGATTCTGAACTAACCGATCCGATTTTGGACTGGGTCCGTTAAGTACCCCTACTTTGGACTGGGTAACTAATATACTTGCAAGTTGTAACCAATCAAACTTCAGGATAATTCCCATTTCCCTCACACATTTATTACTAAAATATATACATATATTAATAAGAAAACCCTAAAAATTGTTCTACACTCCAATTACAAAAGCTTCAACCCTTCCAACAACTCACATTTCCTTTTTCACTTCTCTTCAAAACAGGCCATGAAGATGAGAAACAAAGGCAAAGTTCACCCCTTTGTTTCCTCCTCCTCTTCTTCTTCTTCTTCTTCTTCATCTCCCACTCCAAACAAAGATGATTTTCCTGTGCTAAGACTTTTACCGGCCGCAGTTTTTACTCTAGTATCAGTTCTATCTCTCGATGACCGTCAAGTTCTTGCGTACATGATTACAAGATCTCTCATATCCACCAACAACCATTCATTTATTCACGACGAAGCGAAGAAAAGAAGCTCCAACAAACTGTCTTCTGATATTTCACACGGGCATAAGTCGCCTGCTTTATTTGATTGTGAGTGTCTTTATTGTTATATGAGTTTCTGGTTCAGGTGGGATTCTTCACCCAACCGTGAGCTGATTCACCAAGCTATTGAGGAGTTTGAAGAGCATTTGAACAATGGCGAGGTGTTAATGAACGGTGGAAATGGAAAGAACAGGAGAAAGGAGAAAATGGGTCGCCGCAAAAGTGAGAGCATTACCGTTGCTAGTGGAGTTCTTGAAAAACCAGCGGTTGTGTTACTGCCGGAGAATCAAGAAAGTCTTGTTCTTGAACCTCCGGCGGGTGAGGTGGTACCCGTGGTTGACGGTGTGGGAGGAGGGGTAGATTTGGCGGCGGCCCCGGTTGTGGCCGTGCACAGCCACAAGGGTTTGGCTAGGAAGGTGTTGCCGGACGTTATGGGTATATTCAATTCCCGTTTATGGAGTCTATGGAGTCCAAATGTGTAAGTGAAAAATGTTTAATTTTGATATTTTAATTGTATTTTTGAAATTTCAAGGAAAAAAATTGGAAAAAGAGAAGAAATTAATCAAAAAATATAATAAAGTTTGGTGGATGGTCAAAATTCGTACTTCCAGCGTATATTTTATGGTTCTTCTCTTTATTGGTGGCATTTATTTTTGGTGTATTTGAATATATTTGCTCTTTTTCGGTTCCCATTTCTTGATCAGAGTCGAATATGATGCACTAATTACAAAAGCGAAATCTACAGTACTTTAGATAAAGTGTTAACTAGAGCATTGCTTAGGGACTAAGGATGTGGGATTCTTTGTTGCTGTGGCGCTGTCTTTAGAAGTAATATTCATCATCTAAGCTGAATTTTTTTTTTTTTTTTATAAAAAGATTTCAAATAAATGATGATTATGCCCTTAAGAGCAGTACCATTAATGATATCATCAAACAAACCAAGGATGTAGGTTTTGTGGGATATTTTTAAATCTTATAATGATAATGAATTAATGTTACTTGAATAAAAGTCATAGATGATATTGAACTAAATAACCAAGAGTGCTTCTGGCACTTTCGGAGTCGTAAAACTCATTCCTTCAAATGGTACATTCTAAATATATTACGAGATATATGTTTAAGGATAATGTTTTTAAGAGTAGCAACAAATAAACGGAGAAAGTGGGACACAGCATGCTTTTGTTTCTTAGCAGACAACCATCTTGAAAAAAGGGTTTGTTGAACGAAGAATGCAATATATTTAAATAAAACATATATATTTCTCGAGAAAATTGTTCAAAAAATGCGCAAGCTTCAAGTGTCAGATCAAATATTAAGCATCATAAGTTTAAGTTGAATTTGGTCAAAGTTTAAGTTTCAGCATCAAAAGCTTTAAATAATATATGCATATATAATTAATTAAAATAAAACTATATAATTTAATATTAATATTGAAGCTATAAACAAATGCTATATAATTTGATATTAGGCGTGCTTTATTACTATCACCTATAGGTTAATAAGTTTTGTTTAATATATTTTCTCGTTTTATTCGCAATTTACTGTTAATTTCATCCGAGTCTCGCTTAAATTCGGTTTCTAGTATTTTTTTTTCTTTTTAAGTTTACCCTATAATGATGTCCCTAGTTAACCCAAGTTCTATCCTTTTGGAAAACACTTTTATAAACCCGATTTGAATCTTATTTATGGACTAACTCAATATTGATTTAAAATTATTGTTTTGTTTTTATTAATTTATATATTTTTTTATTCAAAAATTATATTTTAATATTGTGTTGATATATAAATAGAGTTCAAATCAGGTACCTAGTAATTTTCCATCATCAAACTTTATGTAAAGAAAGAAGTAAATTTTGACATCTGTTTCCCACCTTCCTCGAAAATGATGAAGAACTTGTATGTTTTGGCGCTCAAGGGAGTGTGGTCCTTGCCGGACATTATTCAATCACGAAACTCTTGCATGACATCATCGAATCAATATGAGGGTCCTAAGTCACATAATCATCATACCCCCTCCACGTACTGATGCTTCGGCCGCGAACTGGTGAACTCGGTGCTTGTGCGGCGCATTAAGGCGACTTAAGAATTTCTAGTTCGCGCTTTAAGATTTTATAGTTCGCACACTAAGATTTTATAATTCCCGCACTAAGATTTCCTAATTCGCGCACTAAGATTTACTAAGTCGCGCACTAAGTTACTAAGTCTTGTCAATCCTCCTTAATTCTCCGATTTTTTTTTAATTATAAAAAAAATTCTTCGATTTTGGGTTTAGATGAATTTTTATGGTTTCTAGGTATTTCGGGTTGGTAAGAAAATTATATTATATGGTAATTAGATAGATAATGAATAATGAAAAGACATAATAACATATGAAAGATTAAAATATGTGATAAAAGAAAGTATGATAAAACTGTGATTTTGTAACATTTTTACGGAGTAAATAATAATAAATTTGATATCTTAGTTTTTTTGCATTGAAAATTAATAGAATGAACTTTATAAAAAAAACTTTTATTTTTATTGAGTTAATTTAAATGTTTATATTAGTCATTTCATAAAGTAATAATATAAGTCTCCGGAATTAATATGAGTCATTTTTAATAAATTCATACTATTACCAAACATGTTGAAATAAATATGAACAATTTGGTTTCATTTTTCAAATTCGTTATTTTATATCTTAAAATAAAACAAAACTTTAATACTTCATTTCTATTTCTACAATATATTTTTCGGAGAATTCTTACTAGACGAAAGATCAAATACAAGATTCAAATTACGTTGTATCACTGGCTATAACATTTTTGCAAAGCTGCAAATGTTAGATTCTTCAATAAAATCTAATTTTAATGTTTTTTAAGAATGGTAAAGCTGTAAACACCGTTGTTAAGAACTTCATATTGTAAATTTGTAAATAATATAATAATGATGTGTGTTTGTTAAATATGATGTATATTATGTATGTTTAACTTCATTTCATCAGTGTGTATGTATATATATTTATTTATTAATTAATTTTTAATAGGCACATTAAGGCGCACCCGCACTCAAATTTTTTGCAAATTGACGCACTCACGATCCACATCCGCATCAGACTTATGTGACTTAGTGAGGGTCGAGTTTAAATTTTGAGTACTTAAAAATATAATTTAGGTAAAAAAAAATAATTTAAAACTATTAATAATCTTTGAAGGGCCGTGACCTAACCTATTGTTTAGGTAAATTTATACTATGATTTGTTGGGAAAATAACGAAATATTTTCTGGTCAGATATGTGGGAGCAAAAATAAATGCGGAATAAAAAACACAAGATTTACGTGGTTCGGCAAAAATAAGCCTACATCCACGGGGCTGCTGCAGATCTTTTATTGAAGAAAAATACAAGTGTTTACAAAACACTGACAACACTCAATCTGAAAAACACTCAGGAAATTATACATCAATTTTCTCTCACTAGTATTTTTACTCTGATTGCACTGTGTTATTTTTCTCTCTACAATTTGGTGTGTACTTTCTGAATGAAATTGTAACTCTATTTTTAGAATTTATTCACGCGTTCACGCATAATTGACAAAAAAAAATTTGCCAATTTTTCTTCACACGTCTCTGACAAATCTTTATGCAGATTTCTTTGAAAATTTTGGCAACTTTTCAACAAATATGGGCCCCCCATATTTATTCTTTTGACTAACAATCTCCCACTTGAAGACTGATCTCAATCTGTCTTCACACTTCGATCAATGCAGCAGCCTCTTCTGGCCTGTCAATCTAGCAAGCCAACTGAAGTTGAACACAACTTCAGTTTATCAATGGTCACCACCTTTGTTAACATATCTGCTGGATTCTTACTTCCTTGGATCTTCTCTAATGTTAGCACATCATTCTCAAGCAGAGATCTGATGAAGTGATAACGGAGACCAATATGTTTTGTTCTAGAGTGGAACGTTGAATTCTTTGCCAGATGTATTGCACTCTGACTATCACTATACAAAACATTCTTCTCCTGGTTGAATCCCATCTCTGTTAACAAACCTTGAAGCCATATCAATTCTTTACTGGCTTCAGTCACTGCAACATATTCAGCATCTGTAGTGGATAAAGCTACAATCTTTTGTATCCGCGACATCCAACTAACAACTGTAGTTCCAACAGTGAATACATATCCTGTGGTGCTTTTCCGGTGATCGACATCACCTCCATAGTCTGCATCTACGTAACCTTGTACTTTTAGTTCTCCTTTTCCAAAGTACAAACGCTTCTTTGCAGTGCCTCGTAGATACCTCAAAATCCACTTAACTGCTTCCCAATGAGCCTTTCCTGGATTTGACATAAACCTGCTGACAACTCCCACTGCATGGGCAATGTCTGGCCTTGTACAGACCATTGCGTACATCAAACTCCCAATGGCTGAAGCATAAGGAACTTTAGCCATGGACTCTTTTTCTTCCTCTGTCTGAGGACATTGGTCCTTGGATAAGCGAAAATGACTAGCCAAATGTGTGCTAACTGATTTGGCGTCGCCCATGTTGAATCTCTGTAAAACACGATTGATGTACTCCGCCTGAGATAACTGCAAAATTCCCTTTTGCTTATCTCTTGTGATTTGCATTCCAAGTATCTTTCTTGCTGGACCCAAATCTTTCATGACAAATTCTTTTGACAACTGCTGCTTCAAGTTTCTGATCTCGTCCATATCAGAACCAGCTACTAACATATCATCGACATAAAGTAGCAAAATGATATAACTGGACTTATATTTCTTGAAGTAGCAACAATGGTCGGCGTTGCACCTCTGGAAACCTTCCTTGTGCATAAAGCCGTCAAACTTTAAGTATCACTGCCTTGGAGCTTGTTTCAGGCCGTACAAGCTCTTTTTCAATTTGCATACCTTATTCTCCATTCCTTTCTCCGCGAAACCTTCTGGTTGAAACATATAGATCTCCTTATCAACGTCTCCGTGAAGAAACGCAGTCTTCACGTCCAATTGTTCAAGATGGAGATTTTCACTGGCAACAATACTCAATACAATCCTAATAGTATTGAGCTTCACAACTGGAGCAAAAATCTCAGAGTAGTCAACTCCTTCTTTTTGCTGAAACCCTTTGACGACCAGTCGGGCTTTGTATCTCGTGGAACCATCATGATCTTCATTCACCCGATACACCCATTTGTTGTGAAGTGCCTTTTTGTCCATAGGCAACTCAACAAGTTTCCATGTCTGATTGGACATCAAAGACTTCATCTCGTCTTTCATGGCAAGCTCCCACTTGCCAGCATCTTTGGTCTGACATGCTTCATCGTAGCATTCAGGCTCACCTGCATCGGTTAGCAACAGATAGTTCATATACCTTCTGTTAGGTACATGAGGCCGAGAACTCCTTCTCAATTCATGAACTGGAGCAGGAGATGCATCATGCTGCTGCTCGCTGTCTTGATCAATTGATTCCCCTAACTGAGGAATCTCAACTATCTGTTCCACATGACTTTCTGGGACAACGTCCACCTCTGCATATGCTGGCTCACTCTGTTCTGCGTCGCTGACAACTGTGTTATGCCTGTCCTTATACATCACTCGTTCGTTGAAGATTACATCTCTGCTGCGGATCATCTTTTTGTTTTCATCATCCCAAATGCGGTAGCCAAACTCATCTTCACCATAACCAATGAAAGTGCACTTCTTTGATTTGGGATCAAGTTTGTTTCTGAGTGCATCACTGATATGCACATATGCTACACATCCGAAAACCTTAAGATATGAGAGGTTTACCTCTTTTCCGCTCCATACCTCTTCTGGTATTCTGTGCTCCAATGGTACCGATGGACCTCGGTTAATCAAGTACGCTGTTGTGTTGACTTCTTCTGCCCAGAACTGCTTTGGCAGGCCTGATTGTACCCGCATGCTTCTGGCTCGTTCTGTCAACGTCCGGTTCATACGCTCAGCTACACCATTGTGTTGAGGCGTACCAGGCACGGTTCTCTCCATTCTGATTCCGTGCTCATAGCAGAACTTCTTGAATCTGGTGTCTTCATATTCACCACCATTATCGGTTCTGAGCTTCTTTATCTTCAAACCTGTCTCATTTTCAACCATCGCTTTCCAAATCTTGAAAGTCTCAAATACTTCTGACTTATATTTCAGAAAGTAAACCCATACTTTCCTGGAGTGATCATCAATAAAAGTCACAAAGTAGTGTTTCCCACTAATGGATGAGACAGTCGTTGGTCCCCAAACATCAGAGTGAACTAGTTCAAGTTTCACCTTCTTTGGGGTTCTTGTACATGTCTGAAAGCTAACTCTTTTCTGCTTTCCAAAAATACATCATTCACACGTGTCAATATTAATTGACTGAAGACTCGGAAGTTTCCCCTTTGAGTGCATCACCTTCATTCCTTTCTCACTCATGTGGCCAAGTCTCTGATGCCACAGAGTAGGACTTTCTGTGTCTGCTGAACTGCAATTGAACAGCGTGCTCCTGCTGTCATGTAAAGAGTACCACTCTTATTGCCTCGAGCAATTATCATTGCACCTTTTGAGATCTTCCAAGTATCACCGTGAAAGACCGTTGTATGACCTTCACAGGCCAACTGGCCAACTGAGATTAAGTTCTTTCTCAGATCGGGAATATGTCTGACATCCTTCAATTCTCATACAGACCCGTTCAACTTAATCTTTATGATACCTTTGCCAACAATCTCGCAAGATTGTTCATTACCAAGGTAGACTTTACCAAGGTTTTCGGAGACATATTTCTCGAAGAGTTCTCTATGCGAAGTAGCATGGAATGATGCTCCGGAGTCTAACACCCAAGACTCTTCCTTGCACTCTAAGGAACATATTAATGCATCATCTCCAGAAGCAACGTTTGCTTCTGCCTTCACCTCATGATTCTTCGGTGCATTTTTGCACTGATTTTTATAATGTCCGGGCTGCCCGCATTTCCAGCACTCGATAGTCTTTGAGTTTTGAGAATTAGGGGGATTCCTAGATTTGGACCTCCTGTCCATTTGTTTGCCACGTCCACCTCCTCTGTTTGATTTTCTACCTCTTGACTATGTATGTAATACTGAAGAGGTTGATGATTCATTTGAATCTCTCCGTCTGATCTCTTCACTGAGAACCAGATCACGAACATCGTCAAATTTCAACTTAGTACTTCCCGATGAGCTACTCACAGCTGTGACAGTAGCATTCCAGCTTTCCGGGAGGGAAGACAAAAGTATTAATGCTCGTACTTCATCATCAAAATCAATGCTAACTGAACTCAACTGGGTTGTCACTGTGTTGAGTTCATTGAGGTGTTGAGCTACCGATCCGCCTTCTACCATCCGCAAATTGAACAATCGCCTCATCAAATGAACTTTGTTTGAAGCTGATGGCTTCTCTTACATGCTTGAAAGAGCCGCCATAAGACCCGCCGTGGTCTTTTCTTTTGCTATGTTGAAAGCAACGTTGCGTGACAACGTCAGTCGGATAACTCCGAGAGCTTTTCTATCTAGAAGAGCCCATTCTTCATCTTTCATGCCTTCTGGCTTCATACCCGAGAGAGGTTGATAAAGGCATTTCTGGTACATATAGTCTTCTATTTGCATTTTCCAAAAGCCAAAATCTGAACCATTGAACTTTTCAATATTCATTTTTCCTTCATCTGCCGCCATTACTCCCACTCGAACTGACTCCCACCGGATTGCTGTTTTGACAATTTTTGAAAATCACCGTGTTATTGAAAAAACACCGCCGTGGACGAATTCGGTATCGCTGACCAAATTCTACTATTTTCGAAATCACTATTCACGAAAAACACTATTCACGTGAACAGTAACCCGTCAAAAAAAAATTGACAAAATTAACAATCTGGCTCTGATACCAGTTGTTGGGAAAATAACGAAATATTTTCTGGTCAGATATGTGGGAGCAAAAATAAATGCGGAATAAAAAACATAAGATTTACGTGGTTCGGCAAAAATAAGCCTACATCCACGGGGCTGCTGCAGATCTTTTATTGAAGAAAAATACAAGTGTTTACAAAACACTGACAACACTCAATCTGAAAAACACTCAGAAAATTATACAGCAATTTTCTCTCACTAGTATTTTTACTCTGATTGCACTGTGTTATTTTTCTCTCTACAATTTGGTGTGTACTTTCTGAATGAAATTGTAACTCTATTTATAGAATTTATTCACGCGTTGTTCACGCATAATTGACAAAAAAAAATTTGCCAATTTTTCTTCACACGTCTCTGACAAATCTTTATGCAGATTTCCTTGAAAATTTTGGCAACTTTTCAACAAATATGGGCCCCCATATTTATTCTTTTGACTAACAATTAACATCTGAATTTTTTAATAATTATTAATAATAATAATTCATCATATATCGAGGTTAATCTTATGCTATAACGGGTGAATTACATTTACATCTGTTGTTGATATTCCCGTGGTTGGTTCATAAAGTTTGATTTGTTGGACTAAAATTTTGAAATCGTGTGTTTCAAAGAGCAAATTATTCATGGAATTTTTAATTAATTTTTATTTGAGACAAGGAGTAATTTTGTATGCATACGTAATGTTGAGAATTGTCATACATTAGGAGTTTAGAAGCTATGCTAGCTATTTATAAGATATATGCGCTACTCCAGTCATTATCAATTAGTTTTGAGTTGGAACTCCATGTATTCTTAACATGATATCAGAGCAAGCTTTTTATGGCTACTCCACTTATACGATTGTCTAATCTGTCTGCATGCTAATCGTCACCTGTGTTATCAGTCCACATGTTTGACTACATATGATGAGTGTGTTGATAATTGTCACATATTGAGATTTTAAAAGTTATGCTAACTCTTTAAGATACATTAACTAATCTACTCATTACCAATTAATTTTAAATTGAAACCTCGTATATTCTTAACACGCGATCTATCCCTCTGGCGAAGCATGTAATGGGGGATTTTTGGGCCATGTAAGGAACAGTTCAATCCCTTATACATAAATGCTAAATGGTTGGGACCAATGCAAGAATTGAACGCTTGTGTACATTTGTGACTGCCAAGTGCCAATATATGATACACGAGTCGAATATTCAATTGAAACTATGCACACTTATATGATATATATATCCCACCACAACCATAAACAGAGATAGACTTTGAAAAACGAAAAAAAAAAAATATCAAATTCATGAATGCCATTGAAGATTCATATCTAAACTTTCTTGGAAGGGGACAAAATCAGAACCAACAGACATAGTGATAAACTAAATTAACTAATGAAACATAGCACAAAATATCATCCCAAAGAAAGTTTTAACATTCAAAATCCCGCAATCTGTAAATCACAGTAAAATATTTTTCTTCACAGGAACAACGAGAGGAACAAGGCGTAGACAAATGAAACCCAATATTTAAAATTGAAACCACCATTGAACTAAAATAGCATTGAAATGTTTTCTTTCACAATAGAATTACAAAAAGAATTCAAATCTTCAATCTTTGAAGTAACAAATAAATTTACCTGTTGAAATTTGGAGGAAGAGAGCGAGAGGTCGCGGTGAGCCGAGAGGCGACAGGGCAAGAGAGAGCGAGTGATTGTTGAGAGTGAGAGACGGAGAGAGAGGGGTAACAAAAATGTAAATTACATCGTGGTTAGGGATTTGATTTTACCATATAATTAATAAATAAAAACATATGGGACCTCTTTAAGCAACACCTGATTAGTAGATTTGAATATTCTCATCCAATGATAACTATATTATCCTTATAAAACATTACCCAAATAGGTAGCAACTACTTAACCGTCGTTCGGTAAAGATTCTAAGATAGAATCATTACACTCTAGGACTCATCTTCTATAATTTATACTTTTTTTTTTGGTTTCATATCTACTCGTTGATTGGGTATGGATATTGTTATATGTAAAATATTCATATCTAAGTCCAATTTTTAAAAATATAAACTAATTCATGAGCTTTATTAGATATTTAATTTGTAAGATAATGCATGAAAGTAGTTAATATGCACTTGTACATATCTTTTACTTCAACCAAAAACTAGTAAACATGTCTTCAAAGAAAGAAAGAAAACTAGTAAACATAAGGGAAAATATCCTAAAACCTATTATAAAGTTTTTATATGTAAGATAACTGTTGGGGTATATTTTGCATTTCCATCTGTTCGGATCACACTGTCTTCTAAAGTGAAACAAAAACTTACACATAGCCGATTGACCTTGTCACAGCTCGCACCACACTCACATTCTCTTCGATATATTTTTATTTGCATACATATTTAATACATACCAAAAAAAAAATACTGTAAGACACAGGCAATGTGTGCTCTTGGGGCACTAACATATACAGAGAGCTTCCCAAAATGTAGGACCTCAAGGTCATCGTTTGAGATACATAAAGCCCACTACTCCATTTAGCAATACCATATATTGTTAGTAGAACAAGAATTATATATTTGTAACATCAAAATTACTTAAATATGTTTAAATGTGTGTGTAATAATATGACCTTGGTAGCTGCATAAACCTCGATGTGTTTTTTTTTCTTTTCATTTATTTACTCTTGTTAATGAGTACTCTAATTGCTTTACTTAGCTCGTCATCACGACCCTTGTTTCTAGTTTTTCCCGGTTTATTTAATGTTACACTTAAGGACAATACAATTACGATAGTGATTATGACACTTGTCGCCTTCTATAACACATGTTGTAATCATATATAATATGAATATGACAATTGTCCCAATCACTACCTTAAAGATAGTCATTAATGATAGTATCAAATAAACTTTTTTTTTTCTAAGATCGATATCTGACAAATTCTGAAAAGTTTGGCGATTAATGGCTTTTCGTACCAAGGAGAGATACAAAACACCCCATCATATTTATAAATCGACTTTCGAAAAATGACTTTATATCGAGCTTAGAGAGTATTTTTTTATTTCTTTTGAAAATTGATTATCTACTTTTCAGATTTAGAAAAATAGATTTTGATTGTTTAATTTCATTATTTCTACTATTGCTTCTTTAAAAAAAACAGGTAAAAGAAGCACGTTATGAGATATTTTTGACTGTTTTATATTGAGCGGTGACAGTTTGTAATAAATTAAAATTCATTAAGTATTTTTTATTTGATATCACACACTCAATATTATTTTTAGAAGATCTTTTTCTAATATTAAACAAAAATAATATAAAAATTCTTTGAATAAACAATCCAAAACACACTAGGTCATTGAAATCCGCGAACCTCATAAAATGTTGTAATGTGATGGATTTACACTATTATATTCGGCCCATTTTCTATGGGAAGGTAATGAATGGGTTGGGCATCGTTTAACTTGGCCTTCATCATAGTTTACAAAATGGAAAGACTGAAATATATAATTATTATATCAGTTATAAAAAAATTAATGAAAATATTCTTTTGTTTTATTTTATCAGATAAAATATTAAATTATTGTGCACATTTTTATTATTTAATTTTATCAAATAAAAAACTGGATTATTGTAAAATAACCGCTCACGCTTATTCATGTTTAATATTCACTTAACACGCTCAACTATCAGTTTGCTCTTAACCTCGTTAACATTGATATTGTGTGTATTTGTAATTGTTTATTCAAAATATTTTTTTTGTTTTTTTCTTAAAGTTAGAAAAAATTATTTTTAAGCAAAAGCGTTTAGTGTTTACTATTAAAATAAAAAAATAACTTAATGAATTTCAAATTATTATAAATTGACATCAAACAAGTAAAAGTATTGAAAAACATTTTCTGCTTCTCAGTTTTTGTGTTTTCATACTTATTTTTAGAGTAATAATAGCAGAAAAAATGAAATAAAACACTCAAAATCCATTATATACATAGAAGCTAGATGCCTTACAAATATGTCATTAAATAACATTCAAGTAAAAATATAAAATAATAACATAAATATCTAGAATTGTTAAATTAATTGGCACACATGGTCCAACTTTATTGTACGATACATTTTTTAATTATATTATTGAAATAGTCATACCAACGTATCATTTATCCATTTGAATATTGTTTTAATAATAATCTACATCAATATTCTAGAACAAAATTGACTGAAATGGCCTTTCCAATGCAGCTTTGAAAATTTTGGAACTTTCTTTTATTTGCGAATATAAAGCCAAAATTTACAATGGCAAACAGAATTACGCCATCTGAATATAAAGTAGTTAATTAATTATTCCCATAAGAAAAATAAACAATATTGACTAGGGCTAATCACGTCATTTGATTGATCCACAAATTCTTTTTATACTCCTTATTTCAAAATAATTATCGCATCCAACTGGAAAAATGCTTGTATGTCCCTGGTTTGAGCCTTGAGATGTAAACGAATCGAGTCGTTTGTGAGCTTTTCGAGCCGGCTTGAAAAGTATTGATTCGTATTCGAAATTACCGAATTCGAGCCGAAATTGAACGTATTCGAACATTTTTTCAAGCCGAACTCGATCCCGAATTATTTTGTTCGATAGTTCGTGAGTCACCCGCGAGCTTTAATATGTTATTAATATATAATTTTATATTAAATAAATATATTTCGAGCATTTCGAATATTTATTTTCGAGCAATATTCAAATAGTTCGCGAGCATGTTCGAAGTTTTCGAGCCGAACTCGAGCTCGTACTTTAATTCGAACCGAACTCGAGACAAAAATTTAAACTATTCGAACTTCGGATCGTGCTTGAGCTCGATTCGAAGTTCGAATAGTTTAAATTTTTGGCTCGAGTTCGGCAGCTCGAATACACCTATTTCGAGCAGAATTCGAACCTTAAAATTTCCTTCATATTCGACTCAATTCGGTTCATTTACACCCATATTTGAATGCATGAACCAATTCAATATTATTGATATAAAGTGGTTGATGTGCTAGCTTATGTATTTTTTATTTAAAAGATATTATGTTTTAATATTGAATAAGTATTATGTTTTAATATCGAACAGGTGTGTAAGTGGTGCTCAAAATAAAGATGCATAGAAGTATTCCCATTCAAACAGGCCAAAAGCAATGATATTAGTTGCTTTTAATTTGAAAATATACATAAATAGAGCTAACTCTAATATTATATTGAAAACAATTAAAAAAGTATTAATCATTTTCTCATAATTTGTTTAAAATACTCTCTAAAGTTTATGTCTGGTCTATATTGTATCACCGCAAACTATATAACATATAATTGTTGCTGTTAATTAATCTCTGTTTCATAGACTGAGACCATCCACATCTATCTAATGTCATAATTTTCCAGTGAGACTATTCTTGCCTTCTAATTTGGTTATTAACTCATTATGTGCTGGCAAGTTCGTCGCTTCGCAATTAGATACGGTATATTTTTTGTATAATAGATAAATCACTCGCATTTTACCCCATAATCATTTTGGTAGTAGGCGTTTTATTATCCATGTTGTTTATAAATAAACAAAATGAATCCCTTTGATTGACAAAATACAGTTCACCGCCCCTATCCACAATTCTGAGAAAATTTTGGTTTGTTCTGACGAAACACCTAAAACTAATGACAATTTTACCCTTATGATTAGACCCGACCACGGTTCAGAACCGTCGGTTAGACGGTTCAAAAAACATCGACCCTTAACATTAACCTTCCTTGACGGTTACGGTTCATGAACCGTCGGTTACGGTTACGGTTAACCAACGGTTACGGTTTGACCCTTATTTTTTTAAAAAAAATTAAAAATATTATTAAAATTTGAAATAAAGTGTAAAAAGTGTATGAATGTGTTTTCATCCATGGATTAAACATAAAATAACGTGAAATAAATTCAAGCCAAGATAATCAAAATGTGTAGATATATTTGTTTGGTTGATTTATACTATATTTAGATCAACAACGCTCTTAGCTTAGTGGTTGAAGTTAATTATTAAAGTTGGAGGTCATTAGTTCAAATATACACCATAACATATATTTTAAATTTAAAAATGTAAAAAAAAATAAAATAAACCCTTGAACCGCCGGTTAACCGACGGTTCACGGGTTAGCAAAATTATGACCCTTAACTGGCCCTTCTATAGACGGGCCGGTTACGGTTCCGACCCTTCGAACCGTTGACCCGGTTAACCGGCCCGTTGACCACGGGCCGGTTCCGGGCCGGTCCAGGGTCGATGATGACCCTTGGTCGGGTCTACCTATGATTTTGCTGATAGATACTTTATAAATTTAGACGCATAAGAAGACATGTATAACTTAAATCGTACGTGCATGGAGTTTTTTGCATCTATTCACAAGTCATATGAAGGTAAACTACATATTATCAAACCATAAATGGATAAATTGTCTATTTGCTAAATCGAAAGGGGCTCCATGCCAGAAACCTATTAGATATATAACATATGATAAAATCAAAATATACACGATTCTTATATAAAATTCGCACGACATCGGATAATATGCTATAGAAATAATACTCTCGATAACATACTCGATATCTCGAATATATATCTAATTACATAGAATCAATTTTATTAATACTCTCATACTTCCAATATCCTGATAAATATCTAGTTAAACTATCATTCCGCCCGTTGGAGTACAAAAATTGACCACAAGAGAATGATACACTTGAACCGTTTTAAGATTTAAAATATTGCACCGTTATCATCATCTATAGTTATCTGTAAAGCGACAATCGCTTGATCAAAACACCACCTCATTTGCCACGCCCAAATTTTCTTTCATTAATATATATCTGATTACCAATGCGTAGGCAGGAGCGAAACCACGATTGTATGAACCAATAACCAGAATCCGACTGTACTGTAAGATATCATTATTATTGATAGCGAATACTCTATATATTAATTAAAAATTGATTAATGATAAATATATCACACGACACTGCGTAACATCAAATTTTCCTTGTGGGTTTAGTGCATTCAAACGATAGAGAAAATTGGGGGTTTTAGTGACATACACGCAATTGCGTATTTTTTTTTATTGGAGAAATCAAGGAATGGGAAACCATTTTCGTCATTACTGACGTCGATTTGCATGCATCACAATCAATGGTCTCCGATTTTCTTAGTAACGATGATTAGCAATATATTCTTAAAAACGAGAATTATATATTTTTAAAAAAACATACTTAAAATAGGAAAATAAATTAATTTCAAATGGGAGAGGTAGCTACAGCATGGGCAGAGCCACGTAGGGGCAAGGGGACACTTGCCCGCCTTGCAACAATAAAAAATATTAGTACCCTTAAAAAAAATTATTTTAAAATTTTATATTTACCCAACAAAAGCCACTCAAAATTACATTTGACCCCTTAAATAATATTTATTCCCATGAAAATGTGTCCTACATTTTTTATTTTAATAGTTTTTGCACCCTAAACAAAAATCTTACATGAGCTACAACCTATTCCAATATTAATTACTTAATATGTATTTTTTCAAAATATTATTTGGAAAGTATGTTAAATATTAAGCAGTTTAGTTTTATTTTTAAATACAATATGTTTCCTGTTGGTATTATATCATTTTAATTAACCATCCAATAATTATATTGTGTGCCGTGTGTAATATCATTGTACACTCATTTATTACATTATTTCCACATCCTCAAATTCTTGGTGCCCCACTGAATTGCAACTGTACCCCACACACACACATATATATATGTATATATATATATATATTAAAGTTACGTATTAGAGGATTAATTAGATAATAATACAATATATTCGTTATTTTTTTTCTTAATATCAGATATGATCTTTTTTCTTTGTTTAGCTTGCCACTTTGCATATAAATAATAGTTATTGCAAAATCAATTATTAGTGTGCGTTTGCGATTGTTTTTCAAAACTGATTTTTGCTTTTCAAACAAACAAAAAAAAACAGATTTTGAGTGTTTTTATATCATTGCTTCTGATATTGCTTCTCTAAAAATAAATAAGTAAAATCAGAAGTAGAGAAGTATATCATGTGACGTTTTGCACTGTTTTTTACTTGTGTGATGGAAATTTTGAAATAATTTGAAATTCATTAAGCTGTTTTTATTTTAATAGCAATGTTTTTGCTTAAAAATAATTTTTTCCAACTGTAAACAAAAACAACATAAAAATATTTTGAATAAATAATTATAAACACACCCTTAATTGGTAGAAATCCAAGAAATATTTGTGGTGCACAATTGCGTTAATTAATTTCACAAATTTTTATATGACATAATTTTTAGAGAAAAATCCAAATAAAATATAAATCTTCGTCGCCTGCGCTCGGGGTTGTACAAGAATTGAAAATGTGTTAAATACGCATATATTATTATTATTAAATGCAGAACAGACCAATTTACAATTGTTGAAAAAATATTCAAAATAAATGAAAACGATGTATCATACTCCAATGGCCTATAATAACAGAGTTGAACTTCAATCCAAGTGTACCAATACATATCTTTTCTCTATGCATTTATGAGGGCGTAACAGATGTGATCGATCTTTTTTTTCAAAACTAACCCTCAGCGAACAACTCCCAATATTACATCATTTAGTACTTAATTGCATAACCTTTCAAAATATGTACTTAACCCATTACAATTTTAAGTAGTGTATTTAACCTCCTGAACAATATTCGAGAACAAATTTCCAGAATATTATGGCTGCAAATTTCTTCACGTGCGTCACACATGTCACTGTCGAAGGTATGTATGTCTTTTCATGTATTTTCTGCAGGAATTTTAAGAATATACATATCAGAAATTACATGAAAAATATTCTTAAGATTATACCACGATCGATGAATTTTATTCATAAAATTCCTACAGAAAATACATGAAAATATATGCATACTCTCGATCGTGTCATGTGAGACGCATGCGCAAGAATTCGCAGCCAGAATATTCGGTAAAATTGTTCCCGAATATTATTTAGGGGGTTAAGTGCACCATTTAAAATTGTTTAAGGGTTAATAGGGGGAAAAGTGCTAAAGTGGTTAAATGTTGGGGGTTGTCCGGTTTTTACCCAAAATATTCTAGTGTTAAACTTGGATTGTAAAAAAAATAAAATAATAAAACCTCCAATTTTATCATATTTTATTACATTATTATCGTTTCTATAATATTTCAGTAAAAAACCCATTTTTTAACAAAAAAGCTCTTTTTAAAAAAAAAATAAAACAATGAAGCACCAAATATTATACAGTTTATTTAAAAAGGTAAAATACAACAAAACTGTTGTCAAATAATAAAAATCCACTTTTAAAAAATATAAATAAATAAATAATCTTGGTTAAAAATTAGGAACAAGAAAATGATTCAATTAAATTATATAAAAACCTGATTTTAAAATATATTGTTTTAAACATATTTCGGGACCCGATTCGGGACATATTACTTTATCCCTTATCTGATACCACATTCTCTATGAATAATCTGTACGAGAATTTTAAAACTGTTCGGAAATAGCGAAAGCGTTTATAGTCAATCATTCATTTACATTAGCGGAAGCGTTTATACAGCCTTTTTAATAACAAAATATAACTCAGTACAAACTCCTTATAACAGTTCGATACTTAATTAAAGAGAAAATATTATAACAGTCCCGATAAGCCTACATTTCCATTTTTCCTAATTTCCCTCCGGTTCTGGCTCCGGTACTCCTGTATCTGAAACAATAAGGAAAACGCAGGTTAAGTCTTTGAGGACTTAACGAATGAATAACAACGGCTTTTATATCTATAATTATCAACCAGTGCAATGTCTCAATATGATATGTCATGTAACAAAGATCTTGCAATCAAGCAACTGTCAATAATGAACAGTGACGATCTAGGATTTCAGAATGAATATCGTGGGCTAAAGAGGTGGTTTCCACAGGACAGTTCGGTGTAGCATTTCCCCCCACATATTCAGATAGGATCTGTACAATTATTCATTCACGAGCCAAGGTGAACCATTCTTCGGACCGTAAAACGGTGCGCGTTGTTCAGATGAACCATATACCCAGACTGTCATCCGTTGTTTATTGGACTCACTTTCAGGGCAGAAGCTGCGTTGTTCAGTGGATTAAATATACAGGTCTACATTCAGTCATTCATTCAGTCATTCATTCATTCAGTCAAATGAGATATTCAATCAAAGAGATCGATTCGTAATCGATAATATTCAAGATAATTAAACATGCAGATTGATAAGGCCATATTTGCACTTATATTTGTATATATTTATTGCCATTTTTACTGTGATTCTTGGACGATTTTATGTTTTTGGTTGTATTTTTGTATAATTCCAAGAATCTAGTGAAAGTGCATGAAGTACTAGAAAAACCTCATTTTATGAACTGGAAGGTGAAAATGGAACAACACGAGCCAATAGATTGGAATGAATGTGAAAAGACTTGATGTGGCTGAAATTGAAGATGTCGATTGTCGCCATGATGAAGAGATCGATCGCCATGATGCAGTGCAGGAGGCGATCGATCGCCATAAATGAAAAATCGATTACATCGGGGCAGAAAATTTAGGCGATCGATTTCCACTCAGACAGAGATCGATCGCCATAGAGAGAACAGTTGAAGAGATCGATCGCCACGATCTCCACTCAGACAGAGATCGATCTCCATAGAGAGAACAATTGAAGAGATCGATCGCCATGGACATAACGATCGATCGCCAACAGAGTCCTGCGCGAGAAAACTTCCTTTTTTAAGTTATGGGTTTTTTTGGCCTCAGATTTGGATGTGCTCGAATTTCTCACTATAAAAGGGAGTTTTTGCATCAAATAGGGGACTTTGGACATCTGATTTTACCCTAGACTTGGGAGAGGTCACCATATACAAGTTGGAGATTCAAGCAATGCAGCGGGAGACAGGATATCGGATCAACGCAAAGGAGTCAACGCCTAGAAATTTTCTGTATTTCTGAACTTATTTTGATTGTTTACTCAAGTTCCAATGTTTATCATGTTGTTTAATATGATAAAACATTGTTCTTGCTTTATTATGCTAGGCTAAGTCGTTTATCGAGATTAGGGGATCTTTTGTATGAACCAACGGTTTTAATTCTTGTTTTTGATTGAGTTTTTGCTATCTTTGAGTTTGAGTTATGTTTTAATGCTTTTAAGAGATTAACTACCCTTTGAATGATGTTAGTTTGCAATTGAGATCGAGAGATAAGATTGTAACAAGGAACAAATAACACAATGAGTGGATTTCAGACTGAGATCGAGTGATGACTTCAAATACATGAGCGATAGCTATAGATATCTAGCAATCGAAGGCTATGAGTTTTCATAAAGCGTATAAAATATTGATTTGTTAAATAAGTGAACGAGAGTTACTTATTTCAAATTGGTATTAGGTTTAATATAACTCGAGAGATAGAACCGAAAAACTTGTCACCTTAGATGCATTAATCTTGATTAGGATTAATAGATGAATTGTGGGGTATTACTTAAGTGAACCGAAGTCTCGATATTTATTCTTGCTTTGTGTTTTGGTTATTTCCTTAAATTTGAGTAAATTAGTCAATTATTCATAACAAATTTGTAGGTTAAATATAGTTAAAATAATTAAATCTGATAATCACTACTAGTCCTTGTGGGTAAGACATCTATACTTTCATATCATTATATTAAAACTTGACACCGTGCACTTGCGGTATAATTGCGCCATACTGGAAAATATTTTAAAATAATCGCGATCAAGTTTTTGACGCCATTGCCAGGGACTAGTTTAAGTAATATCATAAGAGATTAGTTGACTGTAATTTAGCCATTTCTTTTTATTATTACTTTTGTTAAGTTTTATACTATTTCACTACTACTGTTTCTTTCTTGTTTTGACTTTTGCAGGTTGTTGTCTTCGTGGTGCATGCTACGGAGTGAC
This sequence comes from Haberlea rhodopensis, assembly GCA_907163345.1. Lineage (NCBI taxonomy): Eukaryota > Viridiplantae > Streptophyta > Magnoliopsida > Lamiales > Gesneriaceae > Haberlea > Haberlea rhodopensis. The sequence goes on along the minus strand of CAJQUN010001702.1, from coordinate 11,664 downwards.
AAACCTATACTAGAGCCACTTGACTTAGAGATTGAACGAACTTGCCGTAGACTTCGGAGAGAAGCTCGAGTGATGGCTGAGAATAATCAAGGATGGAATGGTGAACGTGAAGAGCGCAACGAGGAGGTGCCGATTACACGATCATTGATGGACTACGCACAACCCTCTTTCCAAGGCAACCTGTCGAGCATAGCTAGACCGAGGATTCAGGCTCATAACTCTGAGATCAAGCCTGCCATAATTCAAATGATTCAACACTCGGTGCAATTTGGAGGATCGCCTACTGATGATCCTAACACTCATATCTCCAACTTCTTGGAGATCTGTGATACCTTCAAGCACAATGGTGACACTGTCGACGCATCAGGTTACGACTCTTTCCCTTTTCATTAAAGGACAAAGCTAAATCATGGTTGCATTCTTTGCCTGCAGGTTCTATCTTTACGTGGGATGGGATGGTGCAATTATTTCTGTCCAAATACTTCCCACCATTAAAGACTGCGAAGATGCGCAAGGACACCACTACTTTCATGCAACATGATCCAGAGACACTGTACGAGGCTTGAGAACGCTTCAAAGACTTATTGAGGAAATGTCCATATCACGGTCTTCCCATCTGGCTTCAGGTACAAACATTCTATAATGGTTTATTTTCCTCTAACCGTTCGATGATTGATGCAGCATCAAGAGGTACCATTATGAGAAGAACACTGGAAGACACCCATATACTTTTGGAGGAAATGGCTACTAATAGCTATCAGTGGCAGTCTGAAAGTAACGTGCCAAAGAAGTAAGCTGGAATTCATCAAGTGAGCGATGTTACTGCTTTGGCCGCCCAAATTGAGGCATTGAACAAGAAGCTAGACATCATGAACATGACAATGATGAAAGCTCAAGTGCTTACTTGTGACCTATGCGGAGGCAATCATCCGAGCGTTGAATGCCAAGCAGATAACCCATTCGTTCAAACTAATCAAGATGTGAATTATGTAGGAAACCGGCCACAAAACAACTCCTACCCAAATACATACAATACGTGGTTGAGGTATCATCCGCAACCACCACCGGGTTATCCACCATAGCCAAGCATGGATGAGCTACTGACCAAGTTCATATCCTCAACTGAAACAAGGATGAATAATCAAGAATCATCTATCAAAACTTGGAGAGTCATGTAGGGCAATTGGCAACCATCTTGGCTGGGAGAGCACAAGAAACTCTACCGAGTGACACAGAGAAGTATCCAATGGAGCAAGCCAATGTCGTGACCCTAAGGAGTGGAAAGGAACTTCGTGACGAGAATGAGACTGAAAAGATTGCAATTAAGCAAGATGATAATGAGCAACCACGCAACAAGGGTAAGTCCACTAGAGCCACTACACCTATCACACCACAAGAAAAGGTACACATTCCTCTCTCATTTCCTGCAACAGTTAATATGGCGAAGGTTGATTAAAAAACTTTGCCAAATTTTTAGACATGCTTAAGAATTTGCATATAGATATACCATTTATTGATGCGTTACGAGAAATGCCAAATTATACTAAATTCTTAAAGAAGATGTTATCTAAGAAACGAAAATTGGGAGAGCAAAAGACTCTATTTTTGACTGAAGAATGTAGTGCTATTGTGCAAAAGAAATCGGCCACCAAATTAAAAGATCCACTGAGTTTCTCTATTCCTTGCACTATTGGGCCTATTTCTTCAATTAAATCATTATGTGATTTGGATGCTAGTGTTAACTTAATGCATTTGTCCGTTTTTAGGCGACTTGGACTGGGAGAGTCGAAGCACACAAGGGTGGTGTTGCAAATGGCGGACAAGTCTATCACCTACCCACTAGGAATCGTCGAGGATGTGTCAGTCAAGATAAATCAATTCACTTTGCCGGTGGATTTTCTAGTGTTGGATATGGAGGAGGATGTGAGCATGCCATTGATTATGGGATGCACATTGCTAGCTACTGGAAGAGCCATAGTTGATTTTGAAGGAAGGAAGTTGATCCTCCGCGTAGGAGAGGATCGGGTACATTCAATATGTTTAAATCTTCAATGCACGCACACAACGAGCATGATTATTTAAAGTTAACATGATTGACACTTTGTTTGTTGATGTGGTGCAATGTACTGATGAGGTGGAGGTGAAGACCGAACTAGAGACTGAAGAAGGTACTGATGAGGTGGTTTTTTGATTCTCTCTCACTGCTTGGGCACCGCTTGGCGTTGACTATTGGGAGGCTCGATTTCGTGCGCCATACAATGTCGTTCCATGGTCGACGGATTTTGTTTGGGAGTTGGATACGAGAACCTGCTCGTTTATTGGACTTTCATTAGTTTTTGTCTCTCGTTTATCCATTATAGTACCTTCAGTTATCTTGGAAGACAGTTCCCTTTCCGACCTCACACTATGCTGTTTGGTTTGAGGGGATCTGAAGTCGCTTTGGTGGTCGTTGGTTTATCCCGCTCAAGCTATTGTCTTTCTATTGTGATTCTCAGTATCATGGGATCCTTTTATGTTTAGGTGTCTTTTATTTGTCATTTTTGATTTTGGTGTATTTCAGTAGAAAGACAATAGCTTGAGCGGGATAAACCAACGACTACCTTGACTTTTGTCGATCATTTTACTTATTGGAATTGTGATTTCCTCTAATATATTATCTATTCTACGCTAAAAAAGAAAAAAAGAAAAAATTTGGATTAATTTTATTAAATACCCGTCACTTAGTTTTAGCTATGATTTTAAAAAAAATGAGAAATTATTTTTGGAGTGTACTACAGCATCTATACCCAATCTTTTCTTTCTAAATTACAAATCGAAAAAATGTAAGTGCTTCAAAATATATAAAAAATATTTAGAACCCAGAAAATGGTTATAATTAAAAGCTACAAAATGAATAAATTATAAGTTTCCTCATATTTTGAATCTTGATAAACTTTGTTCATTGAATGATGACAATGAATCGGGTCAAATAAGCCAACGGAGTAAAAGGATTTTCCGAATATGATCCCAATTGTGAATAAATTTACTCTGACACACTTAAAATATTTTCCAATGGGACAACTCTATTTAAACGTTTTCTCGCCAATTCTTGTGCTGTACGAAATATTTCAATAGTAAACAAAATTTAAATCTTCTTATTATTATACGCAGATATTCCATGAATAGCTTGAAATTTAGTTAATAGAACCATTTACTGTCTGAATAAAATATAGAATTTGAAATTCGGGCCTAGCCCGTTTGGGAAAAAAACGCACAAGCCCGACTCGTGTTCGAGTCTCGTAGTGCGCGGAAAAAATCTTTAGTCCCTTCTCATATAAAAAATATAGAATTTAAATTTAAATGTCACATATTTAAAAAAAAAAATTAAACAAGGATAAAACATATAATTTAAAAAATAAAATAACCATTTTTTTTTTCTCAAATCTTTTTTTTACCTAGCCTAATATCACGACAAATCCATACGCTGAATAGTTATGCTAGCCGCCTTCACTTTATTAACCTCGGGTGCTTTTATATCGATCATACCTTTGACCACCACCATACCACAATATCACAAATTCTCTCATCTCCAATGGAGAATATCTTTCCAACCATGTTTCAGTCTTCGTCTACGAACCCTCAAAATTCCCATTTTTCCCTATTAAACATGGCGAATTCTCATGCACATGAACAAGAATTCCACGATCATAAGCCCTATAATGATAACGGATACATGGGGTTGACCACAAGTATGGAGAGCACTATTCCTAGCTCAAGTTTTAACGACCGTAATGAAGTGGTGAACGAGGCCAAATCGAGCAAGAAAAAGGGCGAGAAAAGATCAAGGAAACCCAGGTATGCTTTTCAGACGAGAAGCCAAGTTGATATACTTGATGATGGGTATAGATGGAGGAAATATGGTCAAAAAGCAGTAAAGAACAACAAATTCCCAAGGTTCGTCATTCGTTTATATGTTTATTTTTCCTTGTTCGATTTAAGTTGTTTGATTCATCGTGTTCGTGTTGTCTGTCCCAAAATAGTTGAAACCATGGTTAAATGTTACATTAGACACCGTTTTGTATTGAACGAGAAGATAAAGCGAGAGACGTGTAATTAAAAATTATGATTAATTAGTCATCTCATCTTCCTAAGTATACCGAATGATATCTTACAAAGAATGATAATTAATTAGATTCTATATTACATGTAGAATCATAATTATCAATCCATACTACTTACATACATATATATAGTATATTACAAGCAGTGAAGTCGCCATTAGTTGACACTTGACAATTAAGACGCATATATGGTAATTGATTTAGCTAAAATTTATAGATCGGTAAGGTCGGGATGTAATCACTTCGTTGTTTTAATTACATAGATAATAAGCGTTTACCACTTTACCAAAAACTATAGTTGGTGGTAACGATGCAACTCTAATCTTTAAACCGTATAGCAACTCAATCACCATGTTTCGACCGCTCTCCAAGCAGAGACAATTATTACACTCCAACAATCTCCCTCCCAATAATTGCACTACATTGCAACTAATGGGTATCGAAAATATGGCATTGACTATGATACCAATTTTTAAGATCAAGTGTTTGCACTTTACCAAAACTGTGACCGGTGGTAATTATGTAAATTTTTAAACTATACAGCAGTTCAAACTACACGTTTAGATCGTTGTTATACTCCAACAAGAAACACAAAAAGAATAACAAGTCATAGCATAAAAATTAGGAATAGTTGCAAACTCCAAATACACTTCTTTGCATAAAACTCGAAAACTAATAATTCACCATATCAAAGATATACATCAAGTGGGTGCAACCATCTTTCTATACTTCATTAATTTGATATTAAATCATTTATTATATCAAATGAATATTTGACACGCACGCTTGAATGGTATAATCAAATCTAAAAAAATGAAATGTTTTTTTTTTTTTTTCGTTTGTTCCAGAAGCTATTACAGGTGCACACATCAAAATTGCAACGTGAAAAAGCAAGTTCAGAGGCTGTCCAAAGATGAAGGAATTGTGGTGACAACCTACGAAGGGGTACACTCACACTCAATAGACAAACCTACCGACAATTTCGAGCACATTCTTAGTCAGATGCAAATTTACACTTCCATTTAAGTTGATACATAGTATTTTATGGTGTCCAGAAACCAACATTTTATGGACTCTTATGTACAATATACGTGGACATATACATACATAAATAAAATTGTGCCTCATACATACATACATACATAAAATTGTAATGCTAAACTTCATCGATTTTTCATTGTTGTTTCTCATTCATTTTGCTCATTTTTGTCTGGAAAGCATAAATGAGCATTGGTTTTTTTTCGTACGAGGAAAATGTAAAGATACAGACTAATATCAACTAAATACCGCCGACAACTTAATAATATTGCATATTAAAATGTTCAAAGAAACAATCTTTGGGAATCAATTATAATCTCACAATATCAGCAACCTAATCTACTTAGTTAAACTAAGGAGATTTGATATAATTGTTTTCCTACCTTATAGGATTTTAATGACTCGTGACAATACCCCTCTCAAGGTGGTATATAGATATCTCTAATACCCAATTCCTAGTTGTACACAACTTTAGTGGGTATGTCTACGAGTTGGTCTTCTGACTTTGACAAATGGAAACCAAATGATTTTCTCTTCAAGATTCTACATGATGAAATGCTTATCAATTTCCACATGTTTGGTTCGATCATATTGGATTGGGTTATGAGATATGTCAATTGCAACTTTATTGTCAGAAGAAAGTTCATTTCTTTGCATGGATTGTAGCCAATTTCTGCTAATAGTCTTCTTAGCCATAGTAACTCGCAAAGTCCCTTTGCCATGCCTTTAAACTTTACTTTTGCATGTGACTAAGTTCCCTCCCACGAATGTAAAGTATCCCGAGGTGGATATTTTGTCTAGGACATTCCAGCCCAATCAACATCGGTGTATCCCTCAACATCTAAATGATTATTTTTCAAGAACATCAGCCCCTGAAATTCCATATTTTGCTAGGTGAATTGTGGTGTATTATGTTATTAGAATCTGATTTTCTCTTTACATATGAACACTCAAATCCATCTGAAATTCCATGCACATGCACATCCCAAACTCAAATTCAAATGCATGATTAATTACTAATCAACAAGATGTACTCATGTCATTCATATACATAGCATAGCTCTCTTACTACATGTTAACAAGCCATATATATTAATTCATTGTTTCCAACTATGTTTCATTCAATTCTTTGCCAAAGATATCATGAACATTATTCTCTCACTAAATCATTTCGTTTTTCATACTCGGTGCATCCCACATCTTAGTCCACATCGTCCCATAATTATCACATAATTACGCAATAATCATAGTAAGCATATATGATTCACATCGAGGTACTGCAGTTCTCCCCTACTTAAGAAATTTTGTCCTCGAAATTGCCTACACATAGCATGACTGCCAAAACATAAACATATACTCATTTATATGTCTAACATAGAAAAAGCTTGCAGTAACATGAATGCTCATCAGTATAAACAACAACATAAAATCATACCAGAAAATAGATCAGGATATTGTTGCATCATATGCTGCTCCATCTCCCACGTTGCCTCCTCAACACCCCGTCTAGCCCACCATACTTTTACCATTGGGATTACTTTATTTCGTAATTTCCGTTCAGCTCTATCCAATATCTTAATCGGTATTTCCTCATATGACACATTTTATCCATCTGTACATCAGAAGGTTGTAATACATGACTCGGATCTGGTTCATATTTCCTCAATAGTGAAACATGAAACACATAATGAATATCACTCAATACTGGTGGTAATGCCAGTCGGTAAGCCAATGTACCAATCCGTTGCAAGACCTCATATGGACCAACATATCCTGGAGACACTTTCCACGCATACAAAATCGCACCACCCCTTTAAACGGTGAGATTTTCAAGAACACTCGGTCACCAATTTGGAATTGAAACGGTCTACGTCGCTTATTCGCATATGCAGCTTGTCTATCTTGAGCAGCTTTTAATTTCACTCTGATCAGTTTCACTTTTTTCTTCCATTTCTCTAATCATACCCGGTCCAATATAGAACACTGATAAACATCATCCCAATATAATGGTGATTTACACCGTCGCCCATACAATGCCTCAAACAATGTCATCTGTATACTAGTCTGATAACTATTATTGTATGAAAACTCAACTAATGGTATTGATTCTTGACATGAGTTATCAAACTCCAATATACATGCACGTAACATATCCTCAAGCGTTTGTATTGTACGCTCTGTCTGTCCATTTGTTTGAGGATGATAAGCTGTACTCAACCGTACTTCTGTTCCCAATGCTGACTATAAGCCTTCCCAAAAATGAGAAGCAAACATCGGATCTCGGTCCGACACAATCGAAACTGGTATTCCATGTAGTCTCACAATATTTTGAATAAACAATCGAGCCATTCTCAAGTAACTAAATGTCATATTGTATGGTATGAAGTGAGCTACTTTTGTCAGTCTATCCACAACCACCCAAATAGCATCATAACCACAAGAAATCCTTGGTAAATGAGTCACAAAATCTATCATGATATGTTCCCATTTCCATTGAGGAATTTCTAGACTTCTCAATTCGCCTCCTGGTCTCTCTTTTTTTGACTTTCACCTGTTACAAATTAGACACCGTTTCACAATTTCAAGTACATCATGTTTCATGTGTTTCCACCAAAACTGTGTATGCAAGATTTGTACATTTTCTTTCCTCCAGGATGTAGACTATATCTACTACAATGTGCACGTTATAGTAGTTTCTTGGTGTAGTCCTAATGTAGCAGGTACTACCCAACGATGTCCATGTTTCAAACTCCCATCATCTGCTATGACAAAAGCAGATTTATATCCTTGATTTATCTTTTCCTTACACTGTTGTACTTCATCATCAGTGTTTTGTGCCATTCTAATATTTTCAAAAATATCGGGTTCAACCAACAGTGTTGATACCCTAACTGGCACTGTCACTGCCTCAAACTCATATCCTAAAGTACAACAAGAAGTCATCAAAGTAGAGAATTGAATCATATCATTGGCAGTCGAGTGTACTTTTCGACTTAAAGCATCAGCTGTTAGATTGGCCTTTCCTGGATGATACTCGATTTTACAATCATAATCCTTCAAAAGATACATCAATATCCTTTATCTCATGTTCAACTCTGTCTGAGTAAACAAAAACTTCAAACTTTTATGATCAGTATATATGGTAAATGAGGTACCATATAAATAATGTCGCCATAACTTCAATGCAAAGACTATGGCTGCCAATTCGAGATCATGCACTGGATTTCATTTCATGTGGCTTCAGTTGTCTTGATGCATAAGCCACAAAATGTTTATCCTGCATTAATACACAACCTAAATCAAGTAATGATGCATCCATATAAAGAGCAAACCTTTCACGTTCTGATGGAATAATCAATACCGGAGCAGTTGTCAACCTATGTTTTAATTCCTGAAAGCTATGTTCACACGCCTCTGACCATTGGAAATGTACTCATTTCTGTGTCAGTTGTGTTAATGGTTTGGCAATTTTTGAAAATCCTTCAACAAACCGTCTGTAATAGCCTGCCAAACCCAAGAAATTACGAATTTCTGGCACATAAGTAGGACCAATTCAATACCGCTTCTATCTTTTCTCGGATCTACTGATATACCATCTTTGAAAATCACATGCCCCAAAAATCTCACACTGTTCAACCAAAACTCACACTTACTGAGTTTGGCGTATAATTGATGTGTTCTCAATAGTTGTAATACCATATGCAAATGTTGGACATGTTCTGCGTCACTACGAGAATAGATCAGTATACCATCAATAAAGACAATAACAAATGATCAGGTATTCTTGAAAAACTCGATTCATCAAACTCATGAAAACAGCTGGAGCATTAGTCACTCCAAATGGCATAACTAGAAACTCATAATGTCCATAACTAGTTCTAAATGTTGTTTTCTGTACATCTTCTTCCCTCACACGTATTTGATGATATCCAGATCTCAAATCAATCTTAGAATAAATCATTGAGCCCTGCAACTGATCAAACAAATCATCAATATGGGGAAGAGGATATTTATTCTTAATTGTTACCTTGTTCAACTCTCTATAGTCAATGCAGAGTCGCAGTGACCCATCATTCTTCTTTACAAACAACACTGGAGCACCCCAAGGCGATACCACTAGGACGAATATATCCATTGCCAAGTAAATCTTGTAATTGAGTTTTCGACTCTCTCAGTTCAGTTGGTGACATTTGATACGGTGCTCGTGAAATTGCAGAAGTACCAGGTATATATTCAATGCCAAATTCCATTTCCCGACTTTTTGGAAATCCATGTATTTCATCTGGAAACACATTAACGTACTCTGCAACCACTGGAATATCCTCTATTCTTCTTTCTATTCTTCTTTCCAGTTACATCAATCACATATATCAAGTATCTCGTATGTCCATGTTCTAACAAACGTGACATTCGAATAACAGATATCACTGGAATCTTTTGCACGTGATCCCTGTCCATAGAAGATCCATTGGTTTCCACTATCAGACTGAAACATCACTGTCTTCTGATAACAATCAGCAAACCGTTTGATATCCACTCAACACATCAATACCAGAATACAGTCAAAATCAGTCATATCCAACACAATTAAATCTGCATGTATGTCATAGCCATCATCAAACCGAAAAAGAGCAAGCATATACAATTTGACAAGTCATAATAGTAGTTCCATATCACATAATTACACAATAATCATAGTAAGCATATATTGATTCCACATCGAGGGCATTACATAAAGTGTCAGCAAATGTCTTCATTTGTACAGGAAATGCTGTGTGGATACATAGTTGGCAATATGGTACTTAAATCTTCTTGTTTCTTCATCAGAGAGGATCGATTTTGGAGGTTTTCCTCAGTTTTGTCTGAAAGGTATCACATATTCCCCATATGTATGTTGGTTAATAAAACATGGAGGGGGGGTGGTAGGAGAGCTTACCTCAAGATTGTTTTCAGGTGAAGTCATGGGCACTGTGGAGAAGGGGGGTTCTTGATCCTGAATTTCCTCATTGGCCTTGCTTCTGGACTAGCAGTAGGCTGCTTCAAGTGTGGACTCTGTATGGTTTCTTCCACTTCAGGTGTATGCTCTCCCACAGAACTTATGACAGGTCTCCCATGAGCAAAAGATCAGTCCTCAATTTTACGCACCCCTGAGAATCTGAGTTGATTAGTCATTGGTAAAAAAAAAATATGTTTCTGAGTCAAGGAATGCATCATCCATGGTGATATAAGTTTTCTTAGATGTAGGATCCAGACATTTGTAGCTTTTTTTTGGACTCCATAGCCCAAGAATACCATCACACAACACAATGATCAAATTTGTTCAGTTGATTTTTCTGAATATGGACAAACCCGTGCACCCAAAGACTCACGGTGGAAAGCATGAGTGCCGTAGGTAGAGGAACATGAAAGGAGGAGCACCTTCGAACATGTGTGTATGCTTGTTTGTGGGAAATGACAATAATGTGGAGTACATCAATTCGGATGTGATCTAGCTGATCATCCATCCATCTAAAAATATGTGGACTCTTTCTTGTTGTACTAAGGCACTTGATTTCAGTTGCACACTGCATAGGATTAGGACAGCGAAAATAAATCTCATGTCACAATCCTTGCAGGTCATTACAATATTTTTTGATTGATCCTCCTCTTGTCGCAGTCGTGTGACTTTACGTTTGAATTCATAAACTTGTGATGTATATGTGCCATCAAAATAGGTAGTAGCAATCAAATCCAGACCTGCTTGGTTGTTGGGAAGCGAATGAAGTTAGGGAGCAGGGAAGAGTCCATCGAATTGATTAGTCATCCTTTCATGATGGCATTTTCGGTGCATCATTTACAGAATTCTTCTCAGATAGTGGGGAAGATCACCATTAGTATATCCCAGTTTGTCCTACCTGAGATGTACATCTCAGCCACCAGAGACCAGAGGGGATAGTTGGATCCATCCAATTTGATGTTGAGTGGTAGTAGGGCCCCCAAGGCACGTGTCGCTGGCCAAGCCATCGCTGGAGAATCTGTGGATTGAGATAGGGTCTGAGCTTTGGTTAAAGCCTCGGTCATTCTGGTCGTGAGGTTGTCTAGAATAGAGTCGGTGGATATGTTTTTTGGTACATCGATTCATTATATGAAGCAGCGGTCTATGTATGTTATCTGTTTAGATTAGGGGTGCTTATCGGACCCGTCGGACGGTTCCAGGTCCGATTTTACCAGAATCGATTCTGGGTCCATTAGAACCTGTTTTAATTTATTTTTTTAAAAGAAAATTGTGATGTAAAATTTTGTCACTAGCAGGGATCGAACTCGCAACCTCGTGTGTTCGAGCGAGAAGCTCTAACCAACTCAGCTAATTGGTCTCTATGTTTATAAGCTGAACTCAATAATATTTATATAAAATCAAATTTTTCATTTTTTTTAAAATAACGGATCCTTTTCCGGTTCAGCTCAGAACCAGATCCGTTTAGTCCGTAACCGTAAGCTACCTATTTCGGAATGGTAGAACCGATCCAGACCGGTATCTTAGCAGTTC
>CAJQUN010001701.1:0-49074 GCA_907163345.1 Haberlea rhodopensis | reverse complement strand
GGAGAGGGGTTCAGTGAGAATGGCTTTGCCCTTGCCGGTGGGAAGATGGAGATTTGATCCCTGATTGGGTGTAGTCTCCAATTCAGTGATAACAATCCCTTTGACCACGGGAATGGCAGAGGGACTCGGAGAGGGGACTCGGTGGTCACTTTGGGTGCAGTGATTGAAGCTGTTGAAGGTTGGGTTGTAGGTTGGGGTGCAGGGGGTGGATTTTGTGGGAGGCAATATGAGTAGGGTTTGAGAGGTAGGGTTTTGATGGGCTTGGTGATCTGGGTTCTTGGCTTTTGGGAGGGGGCTTGGCGGGAGATGAAGGAGCAGACTGAGTTTCCTCGAGTCAGTCTGAATGGTCAATTTGCCTTGACTCGAGGTCTTTGAGCAGCAGTCTGTTCTGTTCCTTTCTCAATCTTGACGGCCACCAGATCGGTAGGAGTGGGTGGAGCACTCTTGGACTTTAGGAGAGCCAGTCCCTTGGAGTTGAGAATTTTAAACGGACTGAGAGCAGACGGCTTCCCCAGCTCGATGTCCAGCGTCTCCAGTAGCTTGCTTAAAAGGCACAGCAAAACAGACAGCCTGTTTGGAGGCGATGACTGTCTCAAGTAGAACTCCAAATAATATTGCAGACCAGTTCATCTTCTGGCCTGATGTGAATACAGCCATGGCCGGAATTCTCAGCAGTAACAACATCATAGCTTCCGGCTTTGCCCAATAATGGCTTGCCAACGATCTCGCATAACACCTGGAAATGAAAGAATATTTCCTTCTTCTTGAATGAAGGCTGCATGCGGTGGCCAAAGATGGATACCTTCCCTGAAGAGCCGTCAGAGAAGCTTGAGGAATCTGGCCAAACTCAGTCGATCCGGAGTTGGGAAGACCAAAGGTCTTTGCCAGCGTTGACGGAGAGATTTCAAACGATTTGCCCTTTACGGAGGTGGAGATGGATGTCTTCTGTGATACAGCATTGGCGAACAGTTCGCGAATCTCCGACTCGTAAACCACCGTGCCACACTCCGAAAATTCCTTAATCCAGATGATTCCAAAATTTTGAAAAATAGAGACCATTTCTGGATCTTCAGCCCTGTAGATATCATCGAACTCAACGGAGAGAGAGTTGTGAGTGATAGTAGCCATTTGAGTGTAATGAAAAATGATAAGAGTTTAAAAAATATGAGAGAGTTAGAGAGCAGACAGCGGTAAATTGTAAAAAGTGAATGAAAATGAAATGTTCAGCCCGCTAAATAAGAGAGAGAGACACGTGTCTTTATCTCAAAGACTGATAATTAAATAATTCAAAATAACGGTCAGGATAAAAGAGAGATAAGGCGGTTAAATTTGCGATCAGTCCGGGCTGTTTTAAACAATTATTTTATTTAAGATTTGTTGACCAGACAGATCATGGGATAACATCAGATTTGACATAGATCGGTCTGAAAGTTCGGACCGGTCTGTGTCGTTCTGATCATTGTATTATCGATCTGTGCCAGCATACAATCAAAAAAATTACTAAAAGAAAGATACTTCTAAAACATCAAGACAAGTCTATTAAACCAAGAATTTGACGAAAATAATTAAATTTAGCCTCAGGAAGTGGTTTGGTGAAGATATCTGCTGCTTGCTGTTCTGTTGAAATATGCTCGATCCGAATTTCCTTTTTGCCAACATGATCTCGAATAAAATGATGTCTTTATCAATGTGCTTTGTTCGAGAGTGCAAAACTGGATTATACGTTATAGCGATTGCACTTGTGTTGTCACAAAATATCGGAGATTCAACAGCTTGAATGCCATAGTCTTTGAGCTGGTGTTGAATCCAGAGCATTTGAGCGCAACAGCTTCCAGCGGCAAGATATTCTGCTTCAGCTGTAGATGTGGCAATAGATGTTTGCTTCTTGCTAAACCAAGAGATCAATCTTTCACCTAAGAATTGACATGTTCCACTGGTGCTTTTGCGATCAATCTTACAGCCAGCATAGTCAGCGTCTGAATATCTGATTAAGCTGAATTGAATTTGAGTCTTTGGAATACCAAAGCCGACGTTCTGAGATCCTTTCAAGTATTTCAGAATACGCTTAGCAGCAATAAAGTGTGATTGCTTTGGCTCTGACTGAAATCTAGCGCACATACAGACTGAGAACATAATATCAGGCCGGCTCGCTGTAAGATACAAGAGCGATCCGATCAGTCCTCGATACATAGATGCTTCAACTGTTGTTCCCCCTTCGTCCTTATCTAACTTGATTGTAGGACTCATTGGAGTTGATGCAGTTGAACACGTTTCCATTCCGAATCTCTTGAGTAGCTCTTTGGTATACTTGGTTTGATTTATGAAAATGCCATTGCTGAGCTGTTTGACTTGGAGACCCAGAAAGAATGAAAGTTCTCCCATCATACTCATCTCAAACTGTCCCTGCATTAACTTAGAGAATTTCTCATATAATTTGGGGTTAGTTGACCCAAAAATGATATCGTCAACATAAATTGAACTAACAAAGTATGTTCCCCCTTAATAAATTTAAACAGAGTTTTATCCACTGAGCCGATCTGAAAATCATGGTTCAGCAGAAATTGAGACAGAGTGTCATACCAGGCTCTTGGAGCTTGTTTCAGTCCATATACTGCTTTATTCAGTAGATATACATGGTCTGGAAATGAGTGGTTCTGAAAGCCAGGAGGTTGCTCAATGTAGACTTCCTCCTGAAGCTTACCATTAAGAAAGGCACTTTACGTCCATTTGATATACCTTGAAGTCTTTAAAAGCAGCATAAGCAAGAAATATTCGGATCACTTCAAGTCTGGAGACTGGTGCAAAAGATTCATCGAAGTCGATTCCTTCTTCTTGTCGGAATCCTTGCGCCACCAGTCTGGCTTTGTTTCTAACCACAACTCCATCTGCGTCTAGCTTGTTTCTGAAGACCATCTGGTTCCAATAACAGGCAGATCGCTTGGTCTGGGGGTTAGACTCCAAACTTGATTTTGTTCAAATTGATTAAGCTCTTCTTGCATGGCCTTAATCCAGTTGAAATCAGTCAAAGCTTCATCAATCTTTTTAGGTTCCAGATTTGATATGAATGCAGCATGAGTGAATCATCCATCATCTGTCCTCTGGTTCTAATCGGTGCAGAAGGACTTCCAATTACTAGATCAGGTGGATGCCTCTTTGTCCATCGATAGCTTGATTCTGGATTGTCTGGACCAGACGGATGAGTAGAAGCGGCATTATCAGCATCTGATTTAACATTCGAGTGAGGACCATCCGGATCGACTCGATCTGAAGGAGCTTCATTTCCTTGATCCGGTCTGTCTGGTACTTCAGGTTCCGGTGGATTGTCTCTTGACCTGTTAGCTACAATCTCATCATCACTGTTAGCTTCGAGATGAATATTTTCCATCTGAGTTTGAATTGATTCCTTGTTACCCTCAATACATAAAGATTCATCAAAAACTACATGAACTGATTCTTCTACAGTTAAAGTGCGATTATTGAAAACTCTAAAAGCTTTGCTATTTGATGAATATCTAAGAATATCCCATTATCTGATTTAGCTTCAAATGCTGTAAGATGATTCTTACCATTGTTGTGAACGAAGCATTTTGCAACCAAATACATGAAGGTGAGAGATAGATGGTCTGTTACCAGTCCATATTTCATATGGAGTGAGATTCAACTTCTTGTTAATCATAGACCGATTTTGAGTGTAGCACGCAGTATTTACAGCTTCTGCCCAGAACTTTTGCGAAATTCCAGAATCATCAAGCATTGTTCTTGCTGCCTCTTTAAGCGTTCTGTTTCTTCATTCTGCAACTCCATTTTGTTGGGGAGTTCGGGCAGCTGAAAATTCGTGCTTAATTCCTTGATCTTCTAGAAAGGATTCAAGATTCTGATTTGAAAACTCAGTGCCTTTGTCACTACGAATCCTGTCTATGCTTGATGATTTCTCATTCTGAGTGCGTTTCAGCAGCTTGATCAGTTTCGGACCGGTCTGATCTTTACTGCTCAAAAATATAGTCCAAGTAAAACGTGAGTAATCATCAATAACAACAAGAGTATACCGCATTCCCCCTAAACTTGTTATTGGTATAGGACCAAACAAGTCCATATGCAGTAGTTCTAAGCAGCGTGAGGAGGATTTGTCATTCTTGTTTTGAAGGATGATCTGATCTGTTTGCCCATTTGGCATGCTTCACAGATCTTATCCTTAGCAAAGTTGATCTTGGGCAGACCGACAACTAAATCATGTTTACACATGCTAGAAATAGTCTTAAAATTGAGATGATTCAAGCGTTTATGCCATAGCCAGTGTTTATTATCATTATTAGCGATGAAGCATATAGGATTATCAGGTTGAGCAAAATTCCAGTTAATCTTATATATTTCCATTTCTGATTCCTACAAGCATGGTCATACCGTCTGACGATTTAACAGTGCAAGTGTGTTTGTGAAATTCTACAGCATAACCATTATCACATAGTTGACTTATGCTAATCAGATTATAGCAAAGATTTTCAACTAACAGCACATCATTGATAATAATATTACCATGGACAATCTTACCCTTGCCCACGGTCTTACCCTTTGAGTTATCACCGAATATGATTTTGGGTCCAGTACATTCTGTGACTTCAGACAGCAGCTCGATGTTTCCAGTCATGTGACGAGAGCACCCACTGTCTAAGTACCAGTCTGATACAAGATTCTTCGGTACCTGTCATCAAACAAAATCATTGTTGGTACCCAATCCTACTTGGGTCCAGAACGGATTAGCCCTTTGGGAACCCACACCTGTATCAGCTTTAATGGCTTGTGTGTGTCTGGTGTGATGTGAGCTGATCTGTTTCGATGTTGTGTGTGATAATGTGTGCGATATGGAAACCTTTGATTCTCATAAGGTAGTCTATATCTCTTCGTGAACTGGTTTTGAATTATGGTAGTTGGATGGTCTTCCTTGCCTTAGATTTTGCACTTTTAGATTTGGTCTTAAAGACGCAAAGCTTGCTGGTGCCTTTCTTTGGCTTGGTTAACATATCCAATCCCTTTTCTCAAACCTTGATTCACGAAAGAGACTCCCGTTTGAATTGTAGGTGCTTCAATCTCATATATTGTGCTGGATTTAACAAATGTCATTTGTTTGATTTTGTTCTTTACCAGCAACAGTTCAAATTCATCTTTGGTGCATTCTTTGATATCAAAGCCTATGCCGGTGACATCACCACATTTTCTTTGTACCTCTCGTAATTCTTCTAATGATGTTCTTGATTTTGTCCATGTTTTGAAATATGAGAAAGCTTAGCATTTTGTGTGCTAATTCTCTTATTTTCTTCATGGAGCTGATCGTAGGAGATTTTCAGCTTATTCAGCTCGATCTTTAGATTATTGCACTCACCCTGCTCAGAGCAGCTTGTTTGTTGTGCTCATCCATTTGATCATTGGCTTTAGCTTTATTTTTCTCAAATGATTCAGCTAAGAGTCTATAATCATTAGCCATGTCTTGCAGTGCGGACATGAGCTCTTCACGTGTAAATTCATTTGAGTCAAGATTGAATACCTCGTCTGTTTGACTCATATCTTCGTCTGCCATTAGACATTGAATATCTTCTTCGCTTTCGCTGAAAGAGTATTGGAACTTTCTGAATCTGAATCAGTCTGAGCCAACTTGCTGTTTCCTTCTTCTGCTATAAGACCTTTTGGGACTTTCCATGATGACTTTTACGATCCTTGTAGTGCTTCTTTTTCTTGTCATCACGATGCTTTCTTTACGTTCTTCTTTCTTCGGTCTGGTGCAATCTGCAATAAAATGTCCGGTCTTACCACAATTGTAGCAAGCCTGATCATTAACAGCATCGTCCTTTCTTGATTTATAATGGTGAGAGGGTTTTAAAATTCCTTTTATTTTTTGACATAAATTTACCAAATTTCTTGATAAATAATGACATAGCATCATTACTTATCTGTTCGATAGATCGATCTGTTGTGGGGGCGGTCTGGTCTGGAATGACTGCCAGTGCTTTGTTTGGTTGAGAGATGAATGGCTCTGCTTTACCTCTGCTGATCAGTTCGAACTCATATGCCTTAAGATCTGCGAACAGATCATGAAGTTCAACCTTGTTCAGATCTTTGGACTCCCTCATTGCAATGGTCTTAACATCCCATTCTTTTGGCAGGGCTCTCATAACTTTCAGAGCGATCTCTCTGTTTGAGTATTCCTTGCCCAGACCATTTAGTTCATTGATGATACCAGTGACTCTTTCATCAACTCATTTAGAGTTTCTCCAATTTTCATTTTTATGCTCTCAAATCTTTGAAGAGCAACCAGTCAACTGTTTTCCTGGTCTGGTCGTTCCCTTCACATAGCTGTGCATCTTCTCCCAAATTTCTTTGGCAGTTGAGCACATTTTGATTTTACTAACATGTTCTTGTCCAATGTCTTGAACAAGATGTCTTTGGCAACGTGTGTCGAGGGTTTGCTTTATTTCTTTCTTCATTCGTTCCATAGGGATCTGTCCTTCTCGACCATTGGGGTCACCACCAGTAATGGAGGCTGCTGTATGACTTTCAGAATCTTCATTGGTCCATCAGTGATGACGAACCACATATCGTCATCCTGTGCTGCCAGATGAGCTTGCATTCTGATTCTCCAATCATCATAGTCTTCTTTGAGAACATAGGAATTTTGTTGAATGATGCCATCAGCTCAAGTGTCTTCTTTGTGCTGATTAAGACGACCTGCTCTGATACCACTTGTTAGGATCGGTCCGGAGTGTTTAGAGGGGGGTGAATGAACACTCCTATTAAAAATTAATCCCTTGTGATTTCTTTCGGGATTAGTGAAAGAAATCTGTTTCTTAATAAACTCTTTGCAGAACAGACCACTGATTATTTTAGTGCGGAACGGTCTGTTCTTAGATTAGTAAGAACGGCTCGATGGCTTGAACAATAGAGCGAGTGCAGAAAGATAAAAGACAGAATATGTTTCTGAAAGTTCGAAGGTGGTGTAATCCTTCTACGTCTCCCCTTCTTCCAATTAAGGAAGGATTCCACTAGAAGACTTTGATTTATACAATCCTGTTGTACAAACCCGATTCAGCTGGATTTACCTCACTACCAGACTGAAACTCCTAGTCTCTCGATCTGTTCAGACACACTCTGTCTGACAGTTACAATTGTTTCTCACTTCTATATTACAATACATAATACACAAGATAGACTTTAGTCTATGCACACAATGATCCTAAATGATCAAATATTACAATATACTTGTGCCTATGAAGATTTTCAGCTCGAAAACTGCTGAGCTTGTAAGCTTGTGTTGTTTTGATTTCTTGTGCGTTTTTCGATTAATCAGATTCTCTCTTGAGCTCTTCTATTGCATCCTTTTATAGTTGCATGTACCAACGACATTATTTCCCTTAATGTGCAACTCTTGACTCTGCTTAACTCTGAGTAAGCTACAGTCTTCTTCTTTAGGGTACTTGCCGTTCTGGTTCATGCTTTCGGCGACTGTCAGGTAATCTCTTCTTTGTCTTCTTACCTTTTATGGTAATCTTCAGTTTTTGGTCTTTTTCAGCATTAATTGCGACATTAAATGCTTCAATAAATAGCCGTTAATGATTCGGACTGAAGAACCAATCTTTATTCATCCTTGACTGCTCTGATCTGAATAAAGGTTGAGATCGATCTAAAGCTTCGATCTGGTCAGACTGATTTCCATCGATCCGTTCTGTTTTGCGGTATACCATATCAGCTTGATCTGTTTTGAGCGATCGATCTGGTCAGTCTGATTTCTCTCGATCCGGTATGATATATTTTGTCATCTTTAAAATCCGGAACTAACACTTTGGCTTAAGTTTGCTGAATCATTTCAATTTTGCTGATCTTGTACTGGTTCGACTTAATCTTGTTGCACACTTGATATATTCATTAGTAACTTTGCTGATCTTGTACTGGTTCGACTTAATCTTGTTGCACACTTGATATATTCATTAGTAACG
The DNA here is from genome assembly GCA_907163345.1 of Haberlea rhodopensis. Lineage (NCBI taxonomy): Eukaryota > Viridiplantae > Streptophyta > Magnoliopsida > Lamiales > Gesneriaceae > Haberlea > Haberlea rhodopensis. The sequence goes on along the minus strand of CAJQUN010001701.1, from coordinate 41,092 downwards.
TAATTAACTATTTTTGTTAAAATATCAAAACTAAAAATCGGGTTCGTTGAATCCAACATGAAACGTAACAAAAAAATTCATGCATACAAAAGGCCAATTTTCGTTAAATTTTGTGGACTTGAATTCATTAATTATACTCGAGGCACAAAATATTTTTTTGGGCTAATAACAATAAAAGATTATAGCTGCCAAACATCTAAAATACAATAAAGTAAAGATAATTCAAAAGATTTCTAAGTTTATCTATTTTTCTCACTCTAATATTATACATAACTTATTTTAATTTTATTTTAAATATTTATTTCATTTACGCGTTTCAAATTAATTATATTACATTGGGATTATAATATAGTATTATCTCTAACCACAGTTAGCTTAACCATGGTCAAGACATTTGAGCATGTATAAATTCGACTCCAAATGCTTCTTATTCCACCATCCCTCCGTGTCATCCGAAACGTTCAAAATTAGTTATCTATCGCGAATTTGCATTTGCATGGTCGAAATTCATCATCATTTTCGATTCCAGTAAGTCTCGGATCATCATTTTTTGCTATGATTCAGCTGTGAAAATCAAAATCTTTTGTAATCCAAGTCGACTTTTTTCATGAACAGTTTGTGAAAATGGCGAGTGGAAATGGAGACAGGTCTAGGTCTAGCTTAAGCATGAATGGGAGGAATGGATTGCCGAAGATTCGTACTGAAAAAAGGAGCAGTGAAGAAATGAAGGAAAATGAGATCTGCCACGATGACACCGCGGAGCCGGTGAAGGCTCAGACGGTCCAGGAATTGCACTCGCTTCAGAAAAAGAGATCCGCGCCTACGACTCCGCTCACGGGGGCGCAGGGTGCCTTCGCCGCCGGAGTTCCCGAAGAAGAGCGCAGCAAACAGCAACTGCAATCGATCAGGTATTATTGTCGTTGTTTTCTTCGAATAAATTAATTAATTACTCGGCGACTTAAAATCTATCGTAGTCGTGGATCAAGTTTGTACTCGATCCGTTAGATTAGATGTTTGGCATACATTCAAATCTCAATTTAATATGGAATGGAACTTATTCACCACGTGGGCTTAAAAATTAAATGTAGTGCATCATTGGCGTCATTGACTCGGGAAACAGGGCCGAAGGTGGTGAAGGGAGATCCGTCGAGAAAGTCGGATACGCCACACCTGCAGCCAGTGAGGCATCAGCAGCAGCAGCAAGAGCATTTCGTCCCCACTTTCAACATCAGTAGTGACAGTGCCCTTAAGTTTACTCACATCCTTTATAATCTCTCGCCAGCTGGTAAATATTTACAGTCCCTCTCTCTTTGTTTTTTTGGGAAAGAGAAGATGAGTGATATGATTCCCTTGGGCTTGGCTCTTTAAGAAAGGGATTGCACTCCAAAATTGGAATATGAAAGTCTTACTGAGGTTTTAATGATTCCTTGAAAACTTCATCCACAAGAAATTTCATTTCGTAGAATGGTTTATTAACTCAGATATATACAAGAAAATTTAGGTGTATCGAGTTTTTTTTTTTTTTTTCAAAAAAAATCTAATTCGTTTGTTGTAAAATTAAAAATAATTTGTTGTTACGTTCAGAGCTATATGAACAAGCCATAAAGTATGAGAAGGGATCTTTTGTCACGTCATGTGGTGCATTGGCTACCCTATCGGGGGCCAAAACTGGACGCTCCCCTAAAGATAAACGTGTTGTCAAAGATGAAGCCACGACCGACGAACTTTGGTGGGGAAAGTAAGTGAATGTCCTTTTTTTTTTTAACAATCCTAACTTACTATGAGGTAAACTCGAGAGTCAAGAGTCATTGTAAAGGGATCTACGTGACTAAAACGTAAAATACACCGTTTTTTGCCCAAAATACTCATATTTTTATGATAATAAAATGATAAAATAAAGAATCAACTATATTTAATAGGAAAAAAAGTATCACAAAGTAATTATATTTTGCACAAATTTTACTTATGCAGATAAGAGCTACACGGTAACTAATTTAAATGAAGTTTTTGTATATAAATTATTAATTATTATTAGGTGAGAAGTGAGATTCTTATAATACAAAGTTTTGATCTCTCAAATAAACAAAGACTTTTATAGAATAACCATTTTCTATGATAAAATAAAAATAATAAAATAAACTCAACTATAAAATATGATGGAAAAAATGATCATACAATCATTCTACACTATGATTAAATATATAGTAAAGTTAAAGTATATGCACGTTGATCTGTTAAGATTAGTTAATTTAACTGAAGTTAGAAATTTAAATTTGTTTTTTTTATATATTATGACTCAAATTTATCTGAATAATCTCATATTGTTTTCATATACTACCTGTACATTATTATGTAATGCCTAAAAGTCGAGAGTGTCACGAAGTTTTTGTGATGCTTAGGGGTTCACCCAACATTGAAATGGACGAGGAAACTTTCTTGATCAACAGGGAAAGAGCTGTGGATTACCTGTGTTCCTTGGAAAAGGTAGTAACTTTACTTTAATGGTTCTTTCTTACGTGGGTACTCATTTTTGAGTTAATTTACAGGCAACTTCGAAATTTTTTCTTCTTTCCAATTTTTTATGGTGGATCATGTTCATGTTGTCGACTTTTCGAAAAAAAGTACCTAAAGCCTTTTTAGTCAACCACTGTATTATTTATATTACGGTTTTCGTATTTCATTGGATCTCTCAAATAAATATCCAATGAGATAAACTAAATTCTCAAGGAGAGAGCTTTTAATGAAACTAATTTTAATGAAACTGATACGTTATTATTTTTTGACTACTCAAATATATATATAGTGTTTTTTTTGTTGTCAAGTTAGGAAATTTAGTCCCTGTCTTGAGTCAGACAACTCCAAGAACTGGTGGTTCCTGGCATTTCTTGGTTTCTTGTGATGCATTTCCTTGCCAACAATAGACAACCACGTCAAAACGAACTTTACATCATTGAAAACTTCATCACATGGGGGAAAACTGAACAAAGTAAAAGGCATTTCAGCATCAAAAGGGGAACTTTAGCTTGTTCAGATGTTTCACATTCCATCCCGCAATTTTATATATTAACAAGTACACTGTTTCCGTTGAATACAAGAACAATAATTAATTATTTCATCATATGTTTCAGGTTTTTGTAAATGATCAGTTCCTCAATTGGGAGACGGAAAATCGCATTAAAGTTAGGATTGTCTCTGCTAGAGCCTATCATTCTCTGTTTATGCACAATATGTGAGTAACTTACAGAAAACAACCTGATTTTCTACATGAATTAACATTTTATGTCAAATTATCAGAATTTTTCACATTCGTGTAAATATAATGTCTAAAATGTGATACAACATAATATGAACCTAAGTCACACGATAATTGGGTGGGTGACAGGTGCATCCGACCCCGTCCTGAAGAGCTGGAGAATTTTGGCACTCCAGACTTCACAATATACAATGCTGGGCAGTTTCCTTGTAATCGTTTCACACATCATATGACTTCCTCGACTAGCATAGACCTTAATCTTGCAAGAAGGGAAATGGTCATTCTTGGTACGCAGTATGCTGGAGAAATGAAGAAAGGTCTTTTTAGTGTGATGCATTATCTCATGCCTAAGCGCCAAATCCTCTCCTTACACTCCGGATGCAATATGGGAAAAGATGGAGATGTAGCCCTCTTCTTTGGTTTATCAGGTATAGTTATAACGGTCACTGTTTCTTCTAGCCAAAATTTGAAATCTGATGATATTACCATGATATAGATCGGCTACTGACTAGTTCATCTTGCCTGAGTGTTGTTATAGATAACATTAAATTTTTTATGGTGTTGTTTATGTTTTAGGTACTGGAAAGACAACACTGTCCACCGATCACAATAGATATTTGATAGGGGATGATGAGCATTGCTGGAGTGAGAATGGTGTATCAAACATTGAGGGAGGCTGCTATGCCAAGTGCATAGACTTGTCCAGTGAGAAGGAGCCTGATATATGGAACGCGATCAAGTTTGGCGCAGGTATTCTTTTAATACTTCATCACGTTTTTTAATGTTAACTCTTTATCATTTAGACATTGATTAGTTGTTGATCGCCTTACCACCTATGGCAGTTCTTGAAAATGTAGTATTTGATGAACATTCTCGAGAAGTGGAATATACGGATAAATCTGTTACAGGTAAAATTTAGAGTTTCCCTATGCTAATTGATAAACTGGAAAGGTGAAGTTAGAATCCCCTCAGTCCCAAAACACGAAGAAAAGAAAAGCACTGAGGAAAAATCAAACTAAAATTACCCTACACTAACACGACATCTTGTTCGATGCTTGTATTTCAGAAAACACTCGGGCTGCATATCCCATTGAATACATACCAAATGCCAAGATACCATGTGTAGGACCTCATCCGAAAAATGTCATTCTTTTGGCCTGTGATGCCTTTGGTGTGCTTCCCCCGGTCAGCAAACTGAGCTTGGCGCAAACCATGTACCACTTCATAAGTGGCTATACAGCTGTGGTAAATACCAACAATTTTCTACATGATGATTAGGCTCCACATTTCGAATATGCAAGTACTTAGTCACTAATAGCAGTTAGCAACATTAATAATATGTAGATGGCTGGAACAGTTGATGGTATAAAGGAGCCAACCGCAACATTTTCTGCATGCTTTGGTGCAGCATTTATAATGTTTCATCCCACCAAGTATGCAGCCATGTTGGCTGAGAAAATGCAGAAACATGGAGCAACTGGATGGCTTGTAAACACTGGCTGGTCTGGTGGAAGGTATGAATAAATTTTAGGAATCGTTAATCTTAAATCAATACATTTGAAAGCAAATGAGATCAAATTTTACTAAGCTGTTTCATTTGCAGCTATGAATCAGGTAGTCGAATCAAGTTAGCATATACGAGGAAAATAATAGATGCTATACATTCAGGAGCCCTCCTCGAAGCAACCTACACAAAGACAGAAGTCTTTGGTTTTGAGATCCCCACTGAAATCGAAGGAGTGCCTTCAGAAATCCTTGATCCTGCTAATACGGTAATTTATAATACAAAATGTAGAGGATACCACTATATTAATCATGGATTCTATTGTCACTTGGAATAAATCTTTGATATGGCAAATGATTTTCAAAATATCCTCAAATTCATGGTTACCTAGCCATGTAACACCATTCTATGTTGCAAATAGTCGCGTATCATTTCATGATAAAAATAATGTAATGGTAGTAGGATGTCTATACAACAACCATCACAAATATTCTCAATCAATATGGTTGCACTCCACAAATTCATAGGACATTAAAATGCTAGGAACTCTTCAGCTTGTCTTTTAAAAATAACAACTCATAATGTTGTTGTAAGTATTTTATTTGATTCCAGTGGAGTGACAAGAATGCACACAAGGAGACATTGCTCAAGTTGGGAGGACTCTTCAAAAAGAATTTTGAGGTGTTCTTGAAATACGATATTGGAACGGGTAACAATCTCACACACGAGATCCTTGCAGCTGGACCAATGTTTTTGAACCCCTGATATGTTAAATCATATTATATTTTTGAAAATCTTTGTATTCTATTCTATTACGAGTTTACAATGTTGACTTGGGTTGATTGGTATATTGACGATATGTTTTCTACTTTGTATTAGTTTTTACGGGGAAATTACAAATAGTTGCTGTTTACAGAAACTTATTATAAATAAATCTGAAAAAAAAAACTTCTTACCAAAAAATACACTTAGGAGAAAATTATATTCACATAAGTCCAATTTTTTAACTATTGGTTTGAAAAAGATAAAATTTAGTTACCAAAATACCCTTCAGTTGAAAACATCATAAACCTAATTTCATATCTTTCTTTTATTTCTCATTCCGTCGCCCCACACCTTAAATTTTCTGCTAAATTTTTTCGGCGATTCTCAGATCATTATTTTCTTCATCATCTCGTCGCCTCATTCCTAAAATTATTTTCTAAAATTTTATGTACATGAAATATGTTTGAATCGAAGTATCTAAATTGTTCGTAGCATTTGTAATCTTTTTGAATCGAAGAATACATCGGACTACTCTGCACATATAATTTTCGGATATACCCTGCACATTCCATCTTGTGTGTGTGTATACTGTGTGTGTGTGAATTACCGATGCTAAATTATAGACAGCGAAAGTCTGTTGGTATGTCTTTTTTTAAAAAAAAAACTCATGTTTTGACTGATGCATATGAATGAAGAAGTAATGTATGCGTTGGTGTCAGTGCTTTTTTGCTCATTTCCAAAATTTACAGCCTGACAGTAAGATATTGCAACGAAGAAGATGGCATAGATAAAAATTAATTGATGCACGAAAATTATAAAAATTAATTGGCGCACGAAAATTATAAAAAGTAACTGGTGCACGAAAGTTTTAAGAAGTAACTGGTGCACGAAGTCATAAAAAGTAATTGGTGCACGAAAATTAACATTGGTGCACGAAATACAACACTGATGCATGAAAATACAACACTGGTGCACGAACTTTGTGTTAACAATTGATGCACGAAATACAATAACTGGTGCACATAATTAAATGGTTCGTGCATCGGTAACTTAATTGTATGGTGCGTGCATCACCCACTTGCGATTATGATTCTTGCATCACATAATTTCTCTATTTCATGCATCAATTATTGATTTTAATTTTCGTGCATCAGTTACTGATTTTCAATTTTCGTGCATCAGTTACTGATTTTCAATTTTTGTGCATCAATTACTGATGCAGGAAAGTTTAAAAACAAAACTGGTGTACGAAAATATAACCTTTGTGCACGAAAATCATAAAGAGTAACTGATGCACGAAAATATAACCTTGATGCACGAAATATAACACCGATGCATGAAAATTCAACACTGGTGCACGAACTTTGTGTTAATTAACTGATGCACAGAATTTGCAAAAAAAAAAAGTTAAACTGGTGCACGAAATACTATAACCGTTGCACACAATTAAATGGTTCGTGCATCACCCACTTACGATTATGGTTCGTGCATCACATAATTTTTCTGTGTTTAGTGCATCAGTTACTGATTTTTAATTTTCGTGCATCAATTACTGATTTTCAATTTCCGTGCACCAGTTACTTTTAATAATTTTCGTGCACCAGTTATTTTTTATAATTTTCGTGCACCAATTATTTTTATAATTTTCGTGCACCAATTAATGTTTCTTTAGGTCATCTTATTTGTTACAAGTTTCAGGTCGTAAATTCTGGAAATGAGCAAAGAAGCACGGACATAAATGAATCATAACTATAAAACCTCAAATGACAGCAAACAATATATATACACACACACACACATTACACACAAAAACACACATACCAGATTTGAAAAAAAAAATTGGAACGAAGTGATGGAATGGAAAATCGAAGATATGAAGAGAAAAACCAACTGTAAAAAATCGTAACTGGCTAGAGAGATTTGAATCCAGTCGTGAAAGGAAGAGCTCGAATGAAGTGCTGAAAGGAAGATACTGAAAATTTATGAGATTGTCGTCTTTTCTTATTAAGGACACTTTTGTCATTTCAACCTAAAGTGGTTACTAACATCCACTAAATGAATCACTTGAATGAAGTGTTTCTAACATTCTCCCACTTGGTCCATATATTTCATCATTCACCATAATAAGAAACAAAAATACGTGAATCATGGCGATAGTTTCCCTTAATATGAGTATTATCTTCCATGTATCACAATGCATCATGTTTCTCAAATCTCAGTCCATATTTCCTAATGAATAAACCATATGTTTATTCAAGGTCCAAACATCAATGATATTTCTTAAAATAAATGTGTACACAAGTCAAAATATGAGAAAATATCACAAACAGAGTTTCACAAACATTCGTTCTTATAACGAAATTTACATAGAGGAACCAAGTCCCATTCTTTCTACATGATCCTTAAATTTTAGTGGTGGCATGCCTTTTGTCAAAGGACCAGCAATCATTAATTCGGTACTAACATGTTCAATAACCACTGTTTTATCTTTATCACGTTCTCTTATGGCAAGATACCTGATGTCGATGTGCTTGCTTCGACTACCACTTTTATTATTCTTAGCCATAAAAACTACAGCCGAATTATCACAATACATTTTCAAAGGCCTAGAGATCGAATCAACGACTCTAAGTCCAGAAATGAAACTCTTCATCCATACACCATGTGATGTAGCCTCAAAACAAGATACGAACTAAGCTTCCATAGTGGAAGTAGTAGTCAATGTCTGCTTTGCGATTCTCCAAGATACAGCTCCACCAGCAAACATAAAAATGTATCCTGATGTTGATTTCCGTGAATCAACACAGCCAGCGAAGTCTGAATCAGAGTAGCCATTCACTTCCAGATTATCGGTCTGTCTATACATAAGCATGTAATCTTTGGTCCCCTTAAGGTACCACATTACTTTCTTTGCAGCTCTCCAGTGGTCCATACCTGGATTACTCTGATATCTTCCTAACATCCCAACAACAAATGCAATGTCAGGTCTTGTGCAGACCTGAGCATACATTAGGCTTCCAACGGCAGAAGCATAAGGAATGTTCTTCATTTGTTCCCTCTCAAAATCATTTTTCGGGCACTGATTCAAGTTGAAACTGTCACCCTTCACAATGGGAGCTATACTTGGTGAGCAATCTTTCATCCGAAATCTCTCTAAAACTTTGTTGATGTAGGTCTCTTGAGATAGGCCCAGAATTCCTTGAATTCTGTCTCTATATATCTTAATGCCTATGACATAAGAAGCATCACCCATATCTTTCATATCAAAGTTGTTAGAGAGAAATTGTTTCACATCATGTAGCAAACCCTTATCATTGGTTGCAAGTAAAATGTCATCCACATACAGAATAAGGAACAAATCTTACTCCCACTGACCTTCTGGTATATACATTGATCCATAATGTTCTCTACAAATCCAAATGAAGAGATAACATCATGAAATTTTAAATACCACTGACGGGAAGCTTGTTTCAATCCATATATAGATTTCTTGAGCTTGCACGCCATTTGCTGACTACTACTAGAGGAAAATCCTTCTGGTTGTTTCTTGTAAACCTCTTCCTCTAGATCTCCATTTAGAAAAGTTGTTTTCACATCCATTTGTTGCAACTCCAAATCGAAATGTGCAACTAATGCCATGATAATACGAAGTGAATCTTTCTTTGATACAGGAGAGAGAGTCTCCTTGTAATCGATTCCTTCCTTTTGTGTAAATCCTTTAGCAACAAGTCTTGCTTTATATCTTTCAATGTTGCCTTTTGAGTCTTTCTTTGTTTTATAGACCCATTTACATCCTATGGCTTTTACACCATCAGGCAACTCAACAAGATTCCAGACTCCATTAGATGCCATAGAATTCAACTCATCTTTCATGGCATCATACCATAAACTTGATTCTTTACAACTCATGACTTGTGAAAACGTTTCAGGATCATTTTCGGCTCCAACATTATAGTCCGCTTCTTGTAAATACACAACATAGTCACTAGGTATTGCTGATTTCCTTACTCTAGCAGATCTTCTTAGTGTTGTATCAACATTTTCCTCAGGATCATGTTGTTCAACTGGATGTTCAATAATTTCTGGCAATTCTTAAACATCTTGATCTATTGGAATTTTATTAGTAGCTTGTGGAACTTCAATGATTGGTTGTCCAACACACGCTTGACTTGAGGAGTGTTGCGAATGTAATCAATCTATCACTTGGAGTGGAAGTATGAGAGTCAATATGATTTCTTTCAGAAACAATGTCCTGAAATCTATCGCTCCCACTGATCAAGTCATTCTCAAGAAACTTCGCATTTCTTGATTCCACAATCCTAGTGCTATGAGATGGACAATAGAATCTATAACCATTTGACCTTTCGGCATATCCAATGAAATATCCACTAATGGTCCTTGAGTCTAGTTTCTTCTCTTGTGGGTTATAAACTCTTACTTCAGACGGGCATCCCCAAACACGTATATGTCGCAAACTTGGTTTCCAACCTTTAAATAATTCAAATGGTGTCTTTGGGACAGCCTTAGTTGGAACTCGGTTTAATATATACACTGCCGTTTGTTGGGATATGCCCTAAGACATGTCATTGGATGATTGTTTTGACATACAATGTTTATGAATTTTATGAATGGCAATTCATTATTATATATTATTCGTTTAACTGTGCAATGTGAATTAATATATATGTTAATGTCCATAGAATAATATTGTATTATTCTTAAAAATTATCCCTAGTCAAGTATTATCATGAATAGGGATAATGATAATACGTAGAGACTAGTATGTGTTGATTGATGAATTGTTCATTGATATGAGATATCAAATCAACACATGGGTACATGTTAGAGAACGATGTACTGGACAGACCCACCATGAGAATGCTACATGGATAGTTATATGAGTGTCATAAGCAATTCTCATAGTGATAATAATGTATGTAATCCTTACGACTTGTGATCATCAGAGATCCCAACATAAGGAGTTATGTATCTTGATATTGTCAAACGTTACCTGTAACAGGGTAAACTATAAAGGCGACTATTGGATACACTACGAATTATGTAGAGGGATGTTGACTGATCGAGATAGGATTTGTCCATCCTATATAACAGGAGATGTGTTTGGCCCTTGATCAAGTGAGAACTAAAATGCATGGCCATGCTCGAATGAGTCGATATGCGATATCGAGCTTATTCGTTTATTCTAGTTCTACATGGGGATCAAGAAATATAGATTGAATATACGAGTATGACTATTCCATGACTCGTGTTCAATCTAAACACAAAGGACAAAGGGATTAAGTTACATGGTTAATATTATCACAAGTTCTAAAGGTTATGTCGAGTCATTGACATTCTTGTAATTTGGGTAGCCTTGATGTGTTGCTAGACACTGCTCTTTGCTTGTAACTTAAATGAGATTTTATGTCACTGCCAACATTACAAGATCCTATCGGGTCTCACAAAAGATTAAATCGAGAAGGGAAATTAAATTCATGGGATGAATTAAATAATTAAGAGGAGTCTTAATTAATAATTATAAGGATTAAATTATTATCATGGGCTTGAGCCCATGAGGCTTTATGAAAGCTTTTTAATTAAATCATATATAATTAGTAAACAAGGTTAATGAGACTTAACATTTTATATCATCAAAACCTAAAAGCTCTCAAGCTTTAAACCAAACGGCCGCCGCCTCCTTCCTCCTTCATCTTCACGGCCGACGTGAATAGTGGTGACCGGAACGGTTGCCGTTTAATCGGTTTTGAATCGTAGGGTTGGTTTTGGTTCAAGAATAAGTCTAGCAACTTGTTCTTGAACGTCCCTTGTTCGTTTAATCGTGTGGATACCGTTGAGGCAAGACCTTGGAGGCGTTGCACGTGACTCGGGATCATTGGACGTGGTGCTCCGTGGAATCTACTCAAACACGCTACAAGGGTGAGACTTTTGTAATCCTTTATCCGATATGACAACCTATGTATAGATCCGGTGTCTTGTAATCCATATAAATTTAATTCCGCTGCGTTGCTATGCATGATGGATTACTTACAGTGGTATCAGAGCCGTGTACAAGGCTCAAATCGGATTTATGTGGTTAAATTGTTTTAATCATATTAGAATTGTATAACATGCTATAAAACTGTATATAATCATATATGATATGATTAAATTGAATTTGTGAAATTTTCATGAAATTATATTTGATATAATTAAAGTTTAATGTATATGATACACGAAGCGAATAATCGAATCCATAACAAGTTGTTTTCGGCCAACACCTATGCACTTGACCCACGGCTGCACAACATGAGGGCTAGGGTGCTTCGGACCCTTGGCTCGAGATGGTCTAGTCGTTGTGGCTCATGTTCGTGCATGGAGGTTTCGGGACGTGGATGCGTTTTGAACTCTTTGGCTCGATAATGGTTCACGCATGCATGGATAAGTGGCTTCACCACATGAGAGCTATGGTTTTCGAACCTTTGGCTCGAGATGGTTGAGCCACCACCGTGCATGGCCTGACCGTGACTCGTGGCTAACAAATTCCAATGTTTCAAACAAGTTGGCTCGATGGAAACACAAGGAGCAAGGCGGCTAGGGTTAGACCCTAGCGCCGCCGCCGCTCGGTCAATGGTTCGGCCATGGGCTAGGGTTTCGAACCCTAGGCCCATAATTGGTCTAGCCATGGTGTTTGGTTGGTTCGAACCATGGTGGTTCGTGGCTTAGTCGCTTAAGTTCGTGGCATGTGATGTCCCGAGCATACGATAATTTTTCAAAAATTATTTTACAGTTTTAATTAGAATTAAATTTTAAATTGTTTAAAATTTAATTAATTAAATGTTAAAGCATGTTTTATGTGTTGTTTGAGCATGGTGCATGGTTATAGCCCTTTGACCTATTAGATAGGATTTGTGAATGTTTGTAATTTATTCTACGACATGCGTGTCGTGCCTTCTCTATTTTATTCTAAATGTTATCCCTCCCCTATGTTCCCCTCGAATGTGAATCGAGAAATTCTATATCTTGTAAATAGTATAGTTTATTTGTTGATGGTGATCAATGAAGATGGAGCATCTTGCCGGGATGAGGAGGCCATTCACAAATTGGAGCCAAATGAAGGTGCTTGTGATGTTACCTTAGGTTGACTCTTAGGATTTTCTCATTGGCTTGATAAAATAGCTAGTAGGGGCTATAACCATGTCACGTTTAATTATGTATGTTGATGCATGATTTATCTTATGTTTTAGATTGATAATTGTATTACACATATATGTAGATATATATACACCTATATGTAGTGGACATATTTTAAATTATCAAACTAATCATGAGATCAATAAATCCCTCTAAAATATTAAGTTTTAGATGTCTTCCAAAATTAAAAGTACTCGTCAAAAACTTCGATTGTACATGTGTGGGTTTGCCAAAGCAAAGCACCGTGGCAATCTTAGTAAGGCTCGAAAGGATAAAAGTGATATCCGTTATACTTTAAATTGGGTACGACTTAACTAGGTTATCTCAATAGGATTGGGAACCTAGAGGCATGGGTTGGATAATAATTCATTTGATGAATTGAACAAAGCGTTGTTCGTCCAACTATCCAAGAATTACATGTGATATAATTGACAAAGTCTTGTCTACCTAAATAACCGAGTCTTGGGCGATTAGCCAAATCTAACTCAAGATTAGGCGAAATATGGATCTTGGCCCACTAAAGGTTTCGAGGGTTGATATTTTTTAAACAAAATAGTGGGAGTATCATTTAATATAAGACCATGTTAAATGATTAAATCATAAACTTATTTTGCCTATTTATATTGTAGATATCCATTACAACTAACAATACAACAAGCACATTATCACTGCGACCGGTCCTTGAGAAGGACAAATTAAATGGGACAAACTTCCTAGACTGGTATAGGAATCTGAGGATAGTCCTCAAGCAAGAAAAGAAACAATATGCCCTAGAGGAACCCTTACCTGTTGAGGAACCTCCCCTGACGGCTACGAGAGCTGATAAAGATGCTTACAAGAAGCATCAGAATGACGCACTTGATGTTGGCTGCCTTATGCTTGCCACCATGAACTCTGAGCTTCAGAAGCAACATGAGGAAATGGAGGCGTTCGATATAATCGAACACTTAAAGCAATTGTACCAACAGCAAGCTAGACAAGAGAGGTATGACGTCTCTAAAGTGTTGTTCCAGTGCAGGATGGTAGAGGGAAGCCTAGTTGGAACTCATGTACTCAAGATGATTGGGTACATTGAGAATCTGGAGAAGATGGGTTTTCCATTGGACCAAGTTGGCCACCGATGTGATCTTGCAATCGTTGCCTGAGAGCTTCAGTCAATTTGTAGTAAATTACAATATGACTGACATGGAAAAGACTCTACCACAATTACTTGGTATGTTGAGAACATATGAAGCGAATACAAAGAAGACTAAGGCCACAAATGTTCTTATTGTGAATAAGGGCAAAGGAAAGGCCAAAGCTAAAGGCAATAAGAAAGCAAAGAAGGTCTTTGTTAAATCTAAGCCAAAGTCTTATGCACTGAAGCCAAAGGGAGGGATAGCAAAGGAAGGGAACTGTTTCCATTGCAGTGAGACCGGTCATTGGAAAAGGAACTACAAAGTATATCTGGAAGATCTCAAGAAGGGAAGTGTGACTTCCACTTTAGGTATTTTTGTTATAGAAGTCAATTTATCTACTTCTTCATCATGGGTATTAGATACTGGATGTGGATCTCACATTTGTGTAAATGTGCAGGACCTCAAAAAGAGTAGATTGTTGGCGAAAGGCGAAGTTGATCTCCGAGTTGGAAATGGAGCAAGAGTTGCTGCATTAGCTATATGAGATTATTATTTATCTTTGCCTTCTGGTTTATAGTTGATTTTAAAAGACTGTTATTTTGTGCCATCCATTACCAAAAACATTATTTCTATTTCTTGTTTAGACAAGTGTGGATTTTCATTTATGATAAAGGACAACTGTTGTTCTATTTATTTAAATGATATGTTTTATGCTAGTGCACAAATGGTGAATGGTCTTTATTTATTAAATCTTGATATGCCTATCTATAACATAAATACTAAAAGGATTAAAAATAATGATTGTAATCCGACTTATCTCTGGCATTGTCGCTTGGGCCACATAAACGAGAACCGCATATCTAAACTTCATAAGGATGGAGTATTAGATTCATTTGATTTTGAATCATATGAAACATGCGAATCTTGTTTAATGGGCAAGATGACTAAACCCCCTTTCAAGGGACATGTTGAAAGGGCAAATGTTTTATTGGGACTAATACTTAGTGATGTATGTGGACCAATAAGTACACAAGCTAGAGGTGGTTTTCAATACTTCGTTACATTTACTGATGACCTCAGTAGATATGGGTATGTGTACCTAATGAAGCATAAGCATGAAACCTTTGAAAAGTTCAAAGATTTCAAGAATGAAGTACAAAACCAACTTGGCAAAAGTATCAAAATCCTTCGATCAGATCGAGGAGGTGAATACTTAAGCCAAGAGTTTCATGACTATCTAAAGGAGTGTGGGATAGTCCCACAACTCACTCCTCCATATACTCCACAATGGAATGGTGTATCCGCGAGGAGAAATCGAACCTTGTTAGACATGGTTAGATCAATGATGAGTCATGCAGATCTTCCGATATCATTTTGGGGACATGCTCTAGAAACAGCGATTTTCTTACTGAACTGTGTTCCATCTAAATCAGTGGAAAAGACACCATATGAGATATGGACTGGGAAACGTCCTAGTATGTCTTTTATGAAGATTTGGGGTTGTGAGGCTTACGTTAGACGTAATGCCACTAACAAACTTGGACCCAAATCTGATAAGTGTTTATTTGTGGGGTATCCTAAGGAAACGAATGGATACTATTTCTATTATCCCACCGAGAACAAAGTAGTTGTTGCTCGGACTGGTGTATTTCTTGAAAGAGAATTTATTTCTAGAAAAACCAGTGGGAGAAAAATAGAACTTAGTGAAGTTCAACCACAAGAAAACACTAAACCTGAGATTGAGATGGAAACAGAGCAGGCACCGCAAGCTGTTGTGGAAGAAATACCTGCTCAAGAGACACAAGCCCAGCGTAGGTCTGTAAGAGAACACCGGGAGCCACAGGGATATGGATTTCTTGTGACTCAACAAGGTGACTTACTACTTATTGATGAGGATGAGCCGTCATCTTATCAACAAGCTATAATGGGCACTGATTCTGAGAAATGACAAGAGGCCATGAAATCTGAGATGGAATCCATGTATGCAAACCAAGTATGGACTTTGGTTAATCCACCTGAAGGGGTACGACCCATAGGGTGCAAATCGATTTTCAAGAAAAAGACCGATATGGATGGTAATGTACAAACCTATAAAGGTTGGCTGGTTGCAAAAGGATTCAAACAAATTCATGGTATTGACTATGATGAAACCTTTTCACCAGTGGCCATGGTTAAATCCATAAGGATCTTACTTGCAATAGCTGCATTTCATGATTATGAAATCTGGCAGATGGATGTCAAAACAGCTTTCCTTAATGGAAATCTGCTCGAGGATGTGTACATGACACAACCCGAGGGTTTTGTCGATCCAAAGGATGCTGGAAAGATATGCAAGCTACAACGATCCATTTATGGATTGAAGCAAGCTTCTCGGAGTTGGAATCTTTGTTTTGATGATGCAATCAAAGAGTTTGGTTTTATCAAAAACGTAGATGAACCTTGTGTCTACAAGAAGGTCAATGGGAGCATAATCATTTTCCTAGTGTTGTATGTAGATGACATACTTCTCATTGGGAATGATATCCCTGTCTTACAATCTGTAAAGATTTGGCTAGGGAATTGCTTTTCGATGAAAGACTTGGGTGAAGCCACATATGTATTAGGAATCAAGATCTATAGAGATAGATCTAGAAGGCTTCTTGGCCTAAGTCAAAGTACATACATAGACAAAGTGCTAAAACGGTTTAGCATGAAAGAATCAAAGAAAGGATTCGTGCCTATGACACATGGAATTTATCTCTCGAAGGAACAGTGTCCTTCAACACCAGATGAGAGACAACGCATGAGTAAGATTCCATATGCGTCAGCTATTGGATCTATCATGTATGCCATGATATGTACTCGTCCCGATGTATCGTATGCTTTGAGCATGACGAGCAGATATCAAGTTGATCCAGGTGAAGGTCACTGGATTGCAGTCAAGAACATCCTGAAGTACTTGAGAAGGACTAAGGATACATTCTTGATTTATGGAGGTGAGGAAGAGCTCAATGTAATGGGTTACACTGATGCAAGCTTCCAAACCGACAAAGATGATTATCGATCGCAATCCGGATATGTGTATTGCCTAAATGGAGGTGTTGTAAGCTGGAAGAGTTCAAAGCAAGAAACAATAGCCGATTCTACAACGGAAGCTGAGTATATTGCTACCTCGGATGCAGCAAAGGAAGCTGTTTGGATCAGGAAGTTCATTTCTGAACTTGGAGTGGTGCCTAGCATTAAAGATCCGATAGAACTCTATTGTGACAACAATGGAGCGATCGCATTGGCTAAGGAACCTAGATCTCACCAAAGATCCAAGCACATACTTAGGCGTTTCCATTTCATTCGAGAAATCGTTGAAATGGGAGATGTTAAAATATGCAAAGTACCAACAGATGATAACGTATCTGACCCATTGACGAAGCCACTGTCACAGCAGAAGCATGATCGTCATACTAGATCTCTAGGCATTAGGTATATGTCTGAGTGGTCTTAGTACAAGTGGGAGATTTGTTGGGATATGCCCTAAGACATATCATTGGATGATTGTTTTGACATACAATGTTTATGAATTTTATGAATGTCAATTCATTATTATATATTATTCGTTTAACTGTGCAATGTGAATTAATATATATGTTAATGTCCTTAGAATAATATTGTATTATTCTTTAAAATTGTCCATAGTCAAGTATTATCATGAATAGGAATAATGATAATACGTAGAGACTAGTATGTGTTGATTGATGAATTGTTCATTGATATGAGATATCAAATCAACACATGGGTACATGTTAGAGAACGATGTACTGGACAGACCCACCATGAGAATGCTACATGGATAGTTATATGAGTGTCATAAGCAATTCTCATAGTGATAATAATGTATGTAATCCTTACGACTTGTGATCATCAGAGATCCCAACATAAGGAGTTATGTATCTTGATATTGTCAAACGTTACCCGTAACAGGGTAAATTATAAAGGCGACTATTGGATACACTACGAATTATGTAGATGGATGTTGACTGATCGAGATAGGATTTGTCCCTCCTATATAACAGGAGATGTGTTTGGCCCTTGATCAAGTGAGAACTAAAATGCATGGCCATGCTCGAATGAGTCGATATGAGATATCGAGCTTATTCGTTTATTATAGTTCTACTTGGGGATCAAGAAATAGAGATTGAATATACGAGTATGACTATTCCATGACTCGTGTTCAATCTAAACACAAAGGACAAAGGGATTAAGTTACATGGTTAATATTATCACAAGTTCTAAAGGTATGTCGAGTCATTGACATTCTTGTAATTTGGGTAGCCTTGATGTGTTGCTAGACACCGCTCTTTGCTTGTAACTTAAAAATGAGATTTTATGTCACTGCCAACATTACAAGATCCTATCGGGTCTCACAAAAGATTAAATCGATAAGGGAAATTAAATTCATGGGATGAATTAAATAATTAAGAGGAGTCTTAATTAATAATTATAAGGATTAAATTATTATCATGGGCTTGAGCCCATGAGGCTTTATGAAAGCTTTTTAATTAAATCATATATAATTAGTAAACAAGGTTAATGAGACTTAACATTTTATATCATCAAAACCTAAAAGCTCTCAAGCTTTAAACCAAACGGTCGCCGCCTCCTTCCTCCTTCATCTTCACGGCCGACGTGAATAGTGGTGACCGGAACGGCTGCCGTTTAATCGGTTTTGAATCGTAGGGTTGGTTTTGGTTCAAGAATAAGTCTAGCAACTTGTTCTTGAACGTCCCTTGTTCGTTTAATCGTGTGGATACCGTTGAGGCAAGACCTTGGAGGCGTTGCACGTGACTCGGGATCGTTGGACGTGGTGCTCCGTGAAATCTGCTCAAACACGCTACAAGGGTGAGACTTTATTAATCCTTTATCCGATATGACAACCTATGTATAGATCCGGTGTCTTGTAATCCATATAAATTTAATTCCGCTGCGTTGCTATGCATGATGGATTACTTACACCGTTTTAAGAGCATCAGTCCACAAAGATTCAGGAAGCTTGGAGTTACTTCGCATACTCCTCACCATGTCCATTAAAGTTCGGTTTCTTCTTTCTGCTACACCATTTTGGTCCGGAGAACCAGGCATAGTGTATTGGGCAACTATCCCAAGCTCTTGAAGAAACTTCGCAAATGGACCAGGTGCTTGTCCATCGTCAATGTATCTACCATAATACTCTCCCCCTCTATCTGTTCTCACGATTTTAATTGGTTTTTCGCATTGTTTCTCTACTTCGGCCTTAAAAACTTTAAAGGCGTCTAGTGCTTCGTTTTTGTTATGAAGCAAGTAGATATACATATATCGTGAATAATCATCAATGAAAGAGATGAAATATCTCGGACCATGAAAGTCTGTTACTGGACTACAAATATCTGAATGTAAGATCTCTAATATGTATGTACTCCTCTTAGCACCTTTCTTGGACTTGTTGGTCTGCTTTCCTTTAATGCAGTCCACACAAGTACTGAAATCAGTAAAATCCAAAGTACTAAGTACTCCATCATTCACTAATCTCTTAATCCTATCTATGGAGATATGACCCAATCTCCGGTGCCACAAAATAGAGGAATCCTCATTCATAACACATCGTTTTATACCAGTGCAAACATGCATAGTATCATAAGTAGCATTATTTTGTAAATCAATAGAGAAAAACCCATCAGACAATGTACCATTCCCAACAAGATCAGATTTATAATATTAACTGAAAGATGTTTCTGAAAACTTAAAGGAATAACCAAACGGTATAAGTCTTGAAACTGAAATTAAATTCCTAGAAAAACTAGGAATATAAAATGTCTTTTCTAAATTCAAAATAAAACCACTGTTTAGAACTAGACTGCATGTTCCAACAGCTTCCACATGTGAGCGCATCTTATTTCCTGAATAAATGCATTGCTCACTTTCCTCTGGTTTCCTTAGGTTTCGCATACCCTGCAAGGTATTTGAAATATGGATTGTAGAACCAGAATCAATCCACCATGTGTTATAAATAACATCAACCATATTAGATTCATAACAGACAAATGAGGTTGGTTTACCTTTTGTCTCAAGCCATTTCTTGAATTTGGTGCAATCTTTCTTCATATGTCCCTTCTTTTTACAGAAGAAACACTTAGATTCCTTTTTGATTCCACCTTGGGGTGGTATTTTACCTTTCCCTTTCCATTTGGCTTGGTTTATGTCCTTTCTTTCCGTTGCCATAAACACACTTTCACTCTTTTCCATGGTCAATCTTCCCTCCTCTTGAACACACATGGTCATAAGTTCATTAATTGACCATTTATCCTTACGTGTGTTGTATGATATCTTAAAGGGTCCATATTGACTTGGAAGAGTATTCAAAATATAATGCACAAGGAAAGATTCAGACATCTCAACCTCAAGAGTCTTTAGTTGAGCCGCAATGTCCCTCATTTGCATGATATGCTCACGCACACCTTTCACAATAGTGATCCTCATGGATGAAAATTTCATAATTAGGGTGCTGGCTAGTGCTTTATCTGAAGTCTCAAACTGCTCATCTATAGCCTTCAGTATAGCCTTGACTTTTTTATGTTCTTCGACGAAACCTCGAATACCAGCAGAGATTTTAGTCTTTATGAACATTACGCAGAGACGATTAGATCGCTCCCATTTTTCATAAAGATCAACCTCATCAGGAATGCTGATTTCATTAATCTGAGGTGGTTCATATTTCCTTATGGCATAATCAATGTCCATCCACCCTAAATGAAGAAGAATTCTCTCCTTCCAAAATTTATAGTTATCACCCTTTAATTCGGGAATATCACACTTAACATCAGAGAAATTCACAGATTGCATAACTGCATAAAAATCATCTTACATGCTTAGAATCCAAAATTTGAGACTAATTAACGTAATTCATATTTTACCAATGTAAAATCATGCTTAAAAATATATGAATCTAGTGACGTAAAACTTGCATGTGGGCTAAGGTCTTTACTCAATTAGATTCATAATTACTATATGATAAAACTATCAAATTATGTTCATTTTCCTAATTCCTGTGGGTAAATAGAAAATATAATTTGATATTCTATCCTAACTATCATACAAATAAAATAAAAATTCCTGTGGGAAAATCTATTATATTAAATATGACAAATTACAAGTAATGTTATAATGTGATCCCAAAACACTTAATATATAATTTTGCATAATTAAAGATGTTGTGGCTACTCCTTAATTAATTAAAATTATATGGATCACACAACATTTAATTCACAAAATATGTGCATATAAATTGCACAAACTTTAAGCAATATGAACACCAAATTTAATTTTTAATATACTAAATTATTTAACCCAATATTGCATGTATAATTACAATAATAATTATACATACAAAATAATAAAATAAATAATCTAGCACTTAAAACTAAATCAAAATATACATATTCATACGTAAACATATATACACATACGTATATAAATGAAACCAAATTATAACATGCTAATTAATGTTATAAAATGCTAACTGCATGTTTCATGATAATTATACACTTAATTTCATAAAACGTATTAAAGAAGCCAATTGTAAGTCATGAAACATTGTTCCAGAAAACAATATTTTTTTTTTAATTATGAAATCCTTTTGAAGGAAATAATTTTGTCCAATGTCCATTTCAATGTCTACAGTACCAAGCTTTTTGTACTTTAGTTTGGATAGTGTATTTATATTATTAAATAAATACATTGAGAAAAAGCTTTTGAGACAAATGAGATGTCATTGTAAACAAAATTTGACTTCTTCAAATGTTATGTTCATTGTCCCTTTCCTTCAACCAGTATTGTTCCTACCCTTACCGAAATAAAAAACCCAACAAAAGTCTTGGGTTTTCAAACGCCAAAATGTTCGGTTTAAACTCCATAATGTTAGAAATCCATTTTCTTAATGATTTTTAACCTCATTTCTCATAAAAAATGCAAGAATCAGGGACAAAAATTTCAGAAATACTTCATGGCAGAGAGCAAAATGATAGCAAGACACAGGTAAACCAAGGCTCTGATACCAAATGTAAGTATATTTCTTAATGATCTAACCATTTTGTTAGATCAAATGCGGAATAAAATGGATAAATATTATACCTCCAGCCATTACTTTTTGCTCACAAGATATTCTAGTTTTTGGCTCTTCTAAGCCTTCACAATCTCACTTTAGATGGTGTTTTATGGCTTAATTAGATTGTTGGCATAGGGACCCAAATACATAGTATTTATAGGCTCTAACCATCATAGAGCACTTCATATGTTATGACATTGAGAGATTTAATAAATTTAATGTGGAATAAATGGACCACTAAATGAACAATTAAACAAGTGATTACTAACATCCACTAAATGAATCACTTGAATGAAGTGTTTCTAACAAGATCTTCTTCGGGGATAATTACATTTCTTGGTCCAAGTGGTCTCTAGTGTCAAGAACAAATCTGGTCTTTATGGATCTTTGCTGTGTCTAGCCACTTCTTCACAGGTTCAATTTCTCGCCTAGATAAGAGCAAACAATTTAGTTCTTTCTTAGCCTCTGAATTCTGTTTCCAATGATATTAGACAAAGCCTATTATATTTTAATTCGGCTTAATAGGTATGGAAAGAATAGAAGATCAAATTTGCAAGAAGCGACGACCCTCGGGTTTTTCAATTGGATAAAGCCTTGAGTAATATGAATTAAGATTCTCAATCACTCATCCAATACTACAATACTTTCAAAACAATGTAGGAAGAATACATCAGTTATCACCCATTGTTTTGATGTGATTGTGGTGCAATGAAGAGTTGTTCCTGTCAACTTCTAAAAGCGTTGTCCTCTGGCCAACAAACAGACAATGTCTTGAAGTTCTTGATTGGTTTGCATGAGTCATATGCTTCAATTCAGATACTCCTTGTTTCTCATATTCCTACTCTAGCAAAAGTCTATCAATTACTATTGCAAGAAGAGAGTCAACGTTCAATTCAAATTTAGCCTGCTATTTCTTTGGATTCATTGGCCATGATGACCAAATACACTTCACATCCTACAATTGGCACAGATTTTATGGCTCTGCTGCCAAAGAATGCATATCATAAAGATAGGAAACGCTTAAAGTGCTCCCACTGTGGCCACAATGGGCATACTATTGACAAATGCTTTCGACTAATAGGTTATTCCCCCGGATGGAAGGGTCCAAAAGGACGTAGAATTCTACAAGACTCTGTAGCGGCCAATGCAACTTCTACAATCTCTAATCCACAAGATTTTGCCCAGACAAACTTATGGGGTTTACTAAATCACAAAACACTCAAATTCTTGGTCAGTCCTCGCCTGAAACAACCCCGACCTAGCTGCTACTGTGGTTAAATGTACAACAATAGGGAGTGATTCCATTATTTGCTGTCGTGATATTTATTTTTACACAAACATCATTTCTACGGTTTCTATAGATATTCATCTTCCTAATGGCCATATCATTAATGCATATGGGTGAGCATAACATCGGTTAAACCGAATTAACCAACCGAACCGAATTAATTCGAAAATTCGGTTCGGTTAATTCGGTTTTGATTTTTTAAAACATCGGTTAATTCGGTTCAGCTTCGATTCATTTTAAAGATATCGGTTAACCAAATTAACCGATTTGTTTAGTTTTTAAAATATTTTAAAAAAAATTAATATTTAATTTTTAAAATCAAATTATCTTATTTTTTAACTTTTTTTATTAAAAAAATAGCGGTTAATTCGGTTACCGATCGAAATAAACCGATTTTAATTCGGTTCGGTTATTTCGGTTTTAATAATAATTCGGTCAGTTCGGTTTGGTAAAAATAAAAATCGGTTAATTCGGTTTCGGTCTATTTTTCGGTCGGTTCGGTTATAACCGAATGCACACCCCTATTAATTCATCACATACAGGAGATATCCAACTCACTCCTAATATTAAACTCGAACAAGTTCTGTGTATCTAGTTTTACTTGTAACCTCATTTCTGTATCCAAACTCACGAAAATTAATAATCTTGCACTAAAGTTGGTTGCTAATAAATGTTTCTTACAGGACTTAATATCCAAGAAGATGGTTGATTTTGCTGAAACACATGAAGGGTTATATCATCTAACCATTCCTATAGTGGACACAGATTCTTCCTCACAATTGTAGACGTTTTCACTCGCTGTACATGGATATATGCTATGAATCTTAAATTTGAAACTAAAGCCCATCTACAACATTTTTATAATATTGTCTTCACCCAATTCAACACTAACATAAATATTTAAGGCCTGATAACGGTTTTGAATCCATGCTCAAAGAATTTTACTGGTATTATACATCAATGCAGTTGTATGGAAAATCCCCAGCAAAATGGTAGAGTTGAGAGGAAACACCAGCATTTATTACAAGTTGCAAGATCATTGGTGTTTCATGCACATCCGCCCTTAAATTTTTTGTCCGATTGTGTATTAGCTGTTGCCCACATAACTAATAGAGTCCTTAAAAATTTAGACAACAAGTCACCATTAGAATTACTTTATAAGAAATCGCCTACCTATTGTCACGTGAAAGTCATAGGCTGTCTTTGTTATGCTTCTACCTTATCTGCTAACACCCATTTTGACCTAGAGCACGAAAATGTATTTTCTTGGGTATCCTTTAGGATACAAATGCTATAAGCTTTATAATCTGGAAATTCAACACATTTTCATCATTGGGAGTGGAAATTCAACCAATACGAATGTGCAAAGGAAATCTTCTCGAAGCAGAAACCCTTCGACATACCTTGATGTCTATTCCACAATCTTCCAATATCATTGACACAAACTTCAACTCAATTAACATATTCTGGTAAACAATATCCCATTGCTCAGTTTATGTACTCTGCTAATTTATCTCTATCTCATCAGGTTTTCACAGCCTCCATTACCAAAATTTTTGAACCAAAGAACTACAAACAAGCATCAGTAAATCCAAAGTGGCATGACTACTGAGATCAAAGCATTGGAACATACACAAACTTGGATAGTTACTGAATTACCACCAGGCAAGCATTGCATATGGTGCAAATGGGTATACAAAGTTAAGTTCAAGGTTGATGGCAACTATAGAAAGACATAAAGCAAGATTAGTGGCTGAAGGATACATGCAAGAGGAAGGAATAGATTATTTCGATAATTTTTCCCTAGTGGCTAAGTTAACAATAGTACGAGTCCTACTTGCTATTGCAGCTCATCAAGATTGATGATACATCAATTTGATGTCAATAATGCCTTCTTACATGGAGATCTAGATGAAGAAGTCTAGTACACCACCTCCTGGTTATTGTCAACTGAATGATACTCGAGTTTGTAAGCTAGATAAAAGTTTATATGACTTAAAACAAGCTTCCAGATAATGGTTCCACAAGCTTACTACTTGTTTACTCCAATAGGGTTTCTGTCATTCGAAGTCTGACGCATCCTTATTTACTTCTTCGAACAATTCTCGTTTTATTGCTTTGTTGATTTATGTAGATGATATAATTATAACAGGAAATAACCTGGATGAGATTGAGGACATCAAGAAACCTTTTGTTACAAAGCTTACCATCAAGAACCTTGGAAACTTGAAATACATTTTAGGCCTGAAAATAACCAGATTTCACAAGGTATAACTTTGTGTCGAAGGAAATTTGCCTTAGACATACTGGAGGACACATGCTACCTAGGATGCAAGCAATCTACAACACCAATGGATCCATCTTTAAAGTTAACTTCACAAGGTGATGGCCAACTCACAGATCCTACAACATATAGAAGGCTAGTTGGATGCCTATTGTACTTAACTACAAGACCAGACTTGGCTTTCAGTGTGCAATGTCTATCCCAATATATGTCAAAGCCAACTTAATCTCATATGCATGCCATGCACAGAGCACTAAGATTCCTAAAATCAACACCAGGACAATGGATCTTCCTACCAAAAACATCCCCCTTACATTTAAAAGGGTGTAATGATAGCGATTGGGCGGGATGTGTAGACTCTATACGAAGTGTCACATGCTATGCAATATTCCTTGGTGATTCACTTATATCCTGGAAGTCAAAGAAGCAGCCAACATTAAGCAGGTCATCAACAGAGGCCGGTACAAGGTATTTGCATCAACAACTTGCGAAATATAGTCGTTACTTTATTTTCTAAATGATTACAATATTCTCCAGCCTTAATTTATACTGACAGTAAGTCAGCTTCTTGTCTAGTTAATACTCCAGCTTTCCATGAAAGGACATAACATATCCACATCGACTGCCATTTTGTAAGGGAAAAAGTTCAAGAAGGCTTGATCAAAGTGCTTCACATTCCTGATACAGAATAAGTGGCATACATCCTCACAAAGCCCTTAGGCGGACAATTGTTCAATTCGCCATCAAGATGAACATGAAAAATATTCTTCTCCATCTTGCGGAGGGCTGTGAAGATGATTCCAACAATTCAGAGATTGAAGATAAACTCAAATAATTCGAGTCGTTGATGTTAACCAAAGTTGTTAAATCAGTTACAAATATATATCAAAATACTCCCTAGACTTATTGATATTATTAATTTACCCTCTAGGACATATATAAATAATCCTTATATATTGGTAGAAAGTAACTTTTGTATTTTGGGATTAACAGAACAAATTCCCCACTTCTTGATTGAAATAATTCTTATGCATTTCAGTTCTTTGTTCATGATGATGAACTTGACAGATTGATCAATAAAATAACTATTTCAAACCATAGTATGCATCAATTTATATACCTTGATATCTATATTTTCTTGAATGCAAAAAATGTGATGGTTATTAGTTTTATACAATATAGTTTTTATACGGCGTAGGTAAAATTCAAACTGATATCATAAAAATCGTAGTATTTATATAATATTTTTGACTGTTATAAATTTCTATTTTCTAAAAACAAACCTAAAATAATGAAAATTTCACGTAAAGTGCTATGATTTAAAATGCAACATTCTCAACAAATCAAACTTTAATTTAGCAAAATATATAATTGGTTCAAAATCTTTTCTCATTTAGATATAATAAATATAAAATTTTAATTATTATTTTTTAAATTCATCATATTTTTCAAAACACAAATATATACATATATATTTGCTGCATATGTATTCATCTAATTGAATTATGATACATGAAAAACAAGGATATAATCCTTTTTCCGTATTCGAGGTATTCGATTTACACTCGATTATTCTCGAGACGAGTTACCATTGTCTAGGGCTGCTTAATAGGCCGGGTGAATTTGGACTCGGCCCAAAATCAGACCGATTAGGTTGATTGGGAACCGGACCGTGCTAACCGGTCCATAATCGGTAAGTACATGTATCTTACCGGTTCCAGACTAAACGGAACCGGCTCCGGGCTGAACCGAAACCGGATCCGTTAATTTTAAAAAAAATATTTTTTTAAAAAATTTAGATAAATATATTGAGGTTAATTTACAAACGAAAAGATCCATGAGCTCAATTGGTTAGAGTTGTAGAGTAGAAGAATGTGGCGTTCGAATCCTCCAAGCAACAATTTCCCTTGACTTTTTGAAGAAAAAAAAATAATTCAAAGAAATCGCTTCCGGGTTAGAACAGGTCCAACCCGGAACCGGTAGCTCTGGAACCGATTCCGATCCGATTCCTTATCAGATTGGATCGGTTCCGAAATTAGCAGATCCAAAACCTGTCGGTTCTTGTTCGGATCGGGTCGAATTGACCCATTAATCAACCCTACCTTTGTCTCAAATATATTTTCAAATAAATTTGAATTCAGTCATACCCTATGTATTTATAGAATTGATTTAATTATTCGTAGTCTAATTTAGTACAATATTTGTCTTTCACCGTTAATGATATCCTCCAATAACAAATTTATCTCTTTAAATATTAATGGCATTCGAATTAATGTTTACCATAGTTGTTAATTATTTACTCATAAGCCATGTTTGGATTGATGGATTAGGATTAATAATCTTAGGTTTATTTTTTAGTCCCGTGCTTGGTTTGTATGATTAAAAAAAAAGTATCATATCATATTTATTCCACTTTATAACAAAATGACATATATACCATTTCCCGCATTTTTTTACTATTTTAAAATTGAAATTCCCATAAAAAATTTCAACTTATTTCCTTTAACTTAATCCCAAAATATATTTAGCAAAACAAAACTTAATCCCAAAATTTTGAAAACCCTCCGAAATTTGAAATTCCCACCAAATTTAGAATTCAATTTTTTGAGGGTAAAATTAATTCACTATCTTATCTTCAAAACCAAACATCATATAACTTATCACACTATAATATTTATCATTATTTCATAGTTTTAATCATTATATTATTTATCCCATCGTGCAAATCAAACAGATCCATAAAATCGAGAATATGATTATATAGTTTAATTTTTAAAATTTGAGCCAACTCCTTCCTCATGTTTGGGTCATTTGATGTGGACAGAAATGTATAGACACATCTGGACATGTGTGTTAGCCACGAACAAAGCCTCGTTTCCATAATGGAGACAAGTTAGAGCTAATATATAAACCAGTAGCGAGGTCAGAAAAAAATTACGAGAGCAAATTTTTTTAAATTAATGTTTATTGTTATCTATAATCTTTTTTGGGTTTGCGGGTCCCTGACTCTGCTCCTGATTTGAATGTGTTTATATATATATATATTATAAATCGATAAAAAAATGAACATTATAAATACTTTTTGCCAACCATATGTGGTCGTGCGTTCAAATCAAAGATAGTTTGAAAAATGATTTTGTCAAATATTTTTTTTATTTGTGATTTTTTCAAATTTTTTGTAAAATGACGTTCAAATACATAAAAAAATAATAGTTAAATAAAAGTCAAAAGTAAAATATTATATATGTTAAAAAATATATTATATTTTAAAATTTTTGTCAAACAAATATTATTTTTTAAAATAATCATATTCAAATTATATCAGCCACGACACGTGATAGGTACTACAGAAAATGTGTAATATAAAATGCTTGTAAGCCCGATGTGAGCTTATTCCATCGACAACTCAATATGATTGATATAAAATGATTGCTATATTATTTTATTATTATTTTATTTAAAAAACATTGTATTTTAAT
This sequence comes from Haberlea rhodopensis, assembly GCA_907163345.1. NCBI lineage: Eukaryota > Viridiplantae > Streptophyta > Magnoliopsida > Lamiales > Gesneriaceae > Haberlea > Haberlea rhodopensis. Next base: position 12,100 of record CAJQUN010001701.1, on the reverse strand, counting down.
ATTAAATTGGTGTATAAATAAAGTAAAAATCAGGTGCATACGATTGTTTTGCCATGTGTATGTGTGCGCATTGCAGAATATATATGACTTTCCCCTGCTAAAAGCGTCAGAATTTGTTCTATTACATCCCCAATTCAAAACCCTAGAAAACCCCCGATTTAAACAGATCCCCTGATCGCCAAATTTGCGAAATTCCGCTTGATATCCCCTAGCCCTCAATTGTAACATGGCTGTGGTGCCGGCGCGGGAGCAAGCTCTCCCACTGTTGGCGGCTGCGAATAACCATGGAGATTTGGCTGTAAAGATATCGTCTTTGAAGCAGGCAAAAGACATTTTGTTGTCCGTTGAGCCGTCTCACGCCGCTGATCTTTATCCTTACTTGGTTGAGCTTCAGTTTTCCCCCGAAACCATTGTCAGAAAGTACCTCATTGAGTAAGATACTGCTAAACCGACTAATTTCTTCCAATTATCTGGTTCTTTAGCATTTTCTTTTCATATTTGCTTTCTATTTAACCACTGTATTTAATATGTTTTGTTATTAATTACCAATTACACAAGCCTATTATCACCAAATGAAATTTGGTTTCCTTGCTCTGGCTGTGGAGGTAAAATTACATGTGTGATTAACGTTCTGGTGATATGTGTCAAATTCCAATTGTGAATATGATATTCTATTGTTTTATACGGAACCTAAGGGTACACTTTGGGATTGTAGTTCTCATTTATCCAATTTAGATAGATATGGATCCTTTATCTACACTAGTAAATCCTTAAGTTAAGAAAGATGAAAAGTAAAAAAAAGATATCTTCTGGTCATGGTGTTTGTAATGTTGTTATTTCGAAATGATTTTTGAAGCACATAAAAAGTTATTGAGGCGACTATACCCGTGTGAATCGGAGTGGTTTGAGATCTATAAGCTACTATTGAATGTTAATGTATCTTCCTAGGAAGGACTTACCAAAGAACTTGAATACCCACCAAAAAAAGCTGGTTTAGTGTGGACACTCATTGGACCCTTCATAGGGTCCTTGATCTAGGGGAAAACAATGGCCTAATTGCGCGGTAAAAACTACGATTTCCAGGCCAACTTCCTGAATGTGTGCCTCACATGAGCAAACCCTAGCAATTGTCGGCCCCTCTTGCGCGACCAATGCTACTATCGCTAATGTAATTGACAATATAGTAATGATCGGTAAGCTTCTCTGCAAATTGAAAATTATCCTTTTTCATCAATTCTTCATATCGATTATGATTGCAGATCTGTTAGTGTACTTTCGGGATTCATACCAAATCTATCATAGAGCGAGTTCATAAGAATTTTATAAATATAGGACATAGCTTCATCACTCGCTTTCTTGGCTTCTAGTTTGCTTTCATAGAGGTCGTGACCGCTCCATCACCATTGTTCCTGCACGGATCCAAATCTCCCCTTAGCGCCTCTCCTCCGCATGACCCAAGTCTCCTCCGTGAGACCTTATTTTCTCCTCGTGTGGCTTCTTCACGCACTGTAGCTGCCGCTGCATGCGCGAACCCTATACAACTCTCGTGGGTTTTCTTCTCTGGGCCAGACCACTTCTTCGCGCGCTCAGACCACTTATTCGCATCTTTCCTGCGCGAGCCCTAGCCTCATCGCGTCCTTTTTACGCGAGCCCTAACCTCTTCACGTCCTTTCCTGTGCGAGCCATAGTCTCCTCGCATCTTTCCAGCACGAGCCTTAGCTTCGTCATGCTTTTCTACGCGAGCTCTAGCCTTCTTGTGTCTATCCAACACGAGCCCTAGCCGCCGCCGCCTCTTTGCGTCTTTCCTGCACGAACCCCAGCTGTCAAGGTGTAGGCTACGTCATTGCTTCGTCCATTTCCGGCAAAGTCTATGCCAGTGGAGATCCCTAATTTGAGCTCCCTAATTTGAGAAACTTTTGAAGCGCTACCTCACCAACACCAATCTGTGAGGATTTATTGTGATTACATCTCATCAGCAAGTTTGGTCTCATCAACGTCTATATCCAAGCTTGAGGGGCATAGGAAATATTCAGTCAATTTAGTCAAATATTTGTATTTTAATCAAACATATAATTTGTAAGACTAGTAAATTAGATGTCTCTAGTTATGTTAATGTTTAAACTTATAATCTTAGAGTCGAAGTAGGAATATGGTTTAAAATCTATAAACATGGACCTAGATAGGATATTCTATTTGTACACAAGTGAATGAATAAAATTATTTTTCCCATGTCTTCTGTTACCTTTTAATCTACACCTGATGTTGAAAATATGGACCAACTATTCCTTTGGATATTAAGTCATAGTATATTTTCTGGCAGACTTGATTTTGCACGAGAAATCAATGTTTCTAGAGATGATCTCCATGTAGGTTGGCAAGCCTCTGGCTGTTGATGCATAGGTTAATACAAGCAATCATGCACACTTTCTGTGTGTAAAAAATATTAAATAAAACATTAATTTCCTTGTGTTTTAACTTTTCTATCAATTAAAAAAATAGTTAAAATCATCATTTAACATTTTTTGATTGAATTTTGTTTTTGGAAATATTAAATCTGCACAAATTTATTGAGAAAAACTACTTCCTAGTTCCCGCTAAAATTATAACCCTATACTTTTTAATTTTTTTTTTCATTGTTAAGTTTTTATAGTAACGATTTCCATAATTACCATTTATAACTTTTATTTCAACTGAGCTTATTTTGGAACTTTATTTAGGGTCATCGTTTGTGTCCTATTTTTAATGGAGTTTGGGGTTGTTTTTTAAAGTTCGTATTTAGATTCTCAAAATTGATTTTCATAATGTGGTTTCTGTTAAAGAAACTAGGAAAAAATATAGAGAACTTTCCAAAATTACCCTTTATGTCATTTTGTTTTGGAGGCAGAAACGTGTTTTTGAAGGGTACTCCCTCTTATTATATACAGGGAGGTGTTAAGTATCATATATCCAATTTTTATTGCCTACAAATTTTACAGCAATCTTTGCAAAGCAGACACCAACCAGGCAATGAAGCAAGTTTTGTTTCTTTATTAAGCTTATCTTAGGTCGAAAATTGGTAAGACTATAAATTTTTGAGTTCATCTGCATGGTTTTGATGCTTATTTTCTTACCTTGTTGATTTATGCTTGTTTTTCTTCTAATTTTGTTAATTGAATAACTTTACCAAGTAGTATATATCAAACAGTGGAGGTTCTAAGGGAATATTGTATGTTGTCGTCCTCTAGAGTTCCAATTTTTTCATCATATATTGTGGGTTTTTCTTTCTCCTCAGAGGACATATTGTGAGTCTTAAATTGCTCCATACACGTTAAAGATGCTCAGTTGTGTTTCTTTGCAGGTGACACTTAATCGTACATCATCTTACTTGATAACCATCCGTAAGGTGTCTCAGCATTCTTAACTTTTTTGAGTTTGGTTGACAGGGTAATTGACGAGATTGGGGAAAAAACAATGGAGCATCTGTCCGTATTTTTACCCGTATTATTTGCACTCTTGAAAGATAATAATCCCAAAGTTTCAAAGCAATCTATTATCACCGGCACAAAATACTTTTATCGGTCGTTGGAGGAATTAGCATTTCAGGTCTATTTCTAACTGTATTTTTACTTGTATTATTTACACTCTTGAACGATAATAATCCCAACTGGCACGAAATACTTTTATCTGTCATTTGAGGAATTAGCATTTCAGGTCTATTTCTAACTGAGTGAGTGTGTTGATGTGCGACTTTGCATCTGTTTATCCCTCTTCCGGCTTAATCTATATGTCAATTGTTTCATTAATTCTATCTCATGATTTCTCTCATTTTAAATCCATTACTTTGTATTTAATGTTCTCTAAATTTCTCCTGAATCTGTTCTCTTAGTTGTGATAGTGAGGCCTATGACAGTGACACCGTTCATGTTTTGGTACAAAGATCACATTCACATGAGTTAGCACAGGAGCAAATATCTAGACTTAAAGTGACCCTGCAAATCTCATTGTGTGTTTAGCATACAGTATGAACTGCATAACCTCTTTTCTTAATCCTTGCGTTGTTCTGTTGTTTGCCTTATCTTACTGTTATTTTGGGGAATGATTAGTTTTATTTTCACCTACGAAACTTTAAATCTGTATTTTAAAAATTATAGTTTCAACGGCATGGTATAGTTGAGAGGTGGCTTGAAGAGCTGTGGACATGGATGATCAAGTTCAAGGATGCTGTTTTTGACATTATTTTTGAGGTATTTATAAAGTTGCAGGTGAAATGTAGTTCATGATTGCAAGAATCACAATTTTTCTTCTACTTGTATGGGCAATATTGGGGTTTTCACTGTGCCAAAAATTAGGCTTATTCAAAGGTTGTATAACTATTGATATTCTAGCATCTAGAGTTAGATGATAAAGATGAATTGTCTTTGTTGGGGGACTTCATACATGTGATGACTTCAGGGTGTTCACATTGTCACAGCCTGGTTTATTTGCAAATGCACATCATATATTTTTTGTTCTGTCTGACCCTTCCCGATAGAAATCATAATGGAACATACCTTCATTGACGACGACATGTTCTGTAACCTGTCTTTCGCCTGTCTGACATGAAAATATTCATGCTTTTTTGTTGTAGGTTGGTACTGTTGGCCCAAAGTTGCTGGCTATTAAGTTTATGGAAATATATGTTTTACGCTTCACATTTGATACTAATGATCATGAAACATACAATCCAGAAGGTAATCATTTTGATAGATGACACTAAGCATGGGTGAATTGGACGTTTTGAGCTTTTCGTTGCCGTATTAATTTTTAGTGGGCCTGTTTTAACCCATCGTGCAATATGCATTTGAGATTCTGATTGGTAACTGAAACATTTCCATTTATTCTTTTCCTGTAGTTATGATGAGGCCTGGAAGTGAGTTCAATGTCTCATGGATTATTGATGGTCATCCTATTGTTGATCCATCAGTTTTTATCAAAGATGCGACTAGATATTTGGGCATCTTGTTAGACATGTTGCGGTCAGCTAGTAATTTCCTTGGTTCATTGACGATTGCGATCATCAATAGGTGAGTGTTGCAAATAGTTCTTTAGTTCTCTCTCTGTTTGAAATGTCACTCTCTATCATGCCTGTTATTTAGTAAATGAAATTTAATTACGGGGCATTTAAAAACAAATTTGGCTTCTAAAATTTCTTCTTTATTCATTATTATTATGATTTCTAAAAAAACGCTTTACTGAAGTGGGATTGTTTATGTTAATTTGAGGTTATGAGCATTATTCAACAGAATCGAGTGCTGTTATAACTTTTTGTTTGTTTGTAATAAACATGACTAATTGGTGGCTGGAACGATACGTGTTATGAGGGGTACCATTGGAGAAGCTTAGGTCCTTTAGGAGATTGCTTGCTGTGTCTTGTTTGTGAAAGAAGCTTTTGGGCTTTTAGAAAGTGTTTTATGACACTGGGTGCTGAAGAGAACGACACCATAAAAATTTTGTCGTTTATATGTACTTATTAAGTACAACATGGGTTATGAGATGCACTTAAGTTTATAGGAGGCTGCAAATTGTATGCCTCGTTGAAATAAATGTTGTGAAATATAATAACATAATTCTCCTAATTTGATTTTGATTTAATTATTTTCCTGAAGACGTTTGTGGTTTATACTGCGAAATATTGTTTTATTGCTTAAGAAAATATAAAACGAGAAACACTCCATGATTAGAGTATGAACTCAGATTTAGATCTTGGAGTTCATTGAAAAAGAAAAAGGTGTTGTGAATAGAATACAATAATCCCGATTATGAAATTACATATTTTTCCCACCGAATTGTTTGCTTATGTATTACCATGTTTCCTTGGAAGACTGGTCCAAAGTGTTTATTCATTGATCACTTTCAAGTTATCTGTTAGTTTTACAACCTTGTTAGGCTTATTGTCGTTCAATTATAGCTATAATTCTGCATGCTTTCATTCTTCATTTTGTGTTATACTAATCTGTTGTTTTGAACTGGGTGTATTATATGTCATTATGATGTATGTTACATTTTTTATGACATTGAACTTTAAAATTGTGGTGTGTATCAAAGATTTGGTTTGACTGCGTACACCTTTTCCTTTTGGAAGTATGTGATTTTGTGCAAGTACTTCTAGGAATCATAGCACCTGATAAATAATCCAGTGTTGATTTGTTACTCTTGTCTAACACGCTGACTTTGTGATTGTGCAATGCAGATTCAGCCAAAACTTTACAACCTGCTACTCTTGCTTGCACCTCACTAAAGTCTAAGCTATTTATTGCTTATGCAATTTTATTGAATAACAAAGAAATATAAATCTTTGTTCTTTGAATTTTGTTTGCAATTAAAGCTAGGGGATGATCTACTATTTGATATTTTCCATACAATGACCTGTTTTTAGATGTATTATTTAAGATTTTGGAGGGATCACTGAAGCTTGGAAATTTCTTCTAGGATAAAGTTCTACTGACTTTTGTGCTATTACTGCAGCATGCTGTGCAGCTATTTTAGCAATTTGCCAGGGACAGCTGAATTGATGGTTCGGATAGAGAAGTAGGAGTTAGCTGATTTCAACAACATTTGCGGTTGATAGGGTTGATTAAGCGCTGGTTGTATTTGTTTTGATACAAAAAATCTCACCCTTATAGCTTGACTTTTGTATGAGCATACAGTTGCGACATGTGGGGCTTGTAAATACTCTTTACTAGATGATATAAATGTCATGAAATTTTATAATCAGTCATATTCGTCTGGTAATCATTTTATTATTGCAAGAAAGTTTTGCACTGTCGCGCATGTTATCATTCTTTTGTTGTCAGTATTTATTTCCCTTCTCTATCCGTGTGGAACTAGCACTTGTTCTTGGGCTAAAAAATTAGCTTAAATTGTTATTTAAATTCCATCTGCCAGAACATTTTTACTTTTCCTCTGGGAAGGAGGCTCTTGAGGGTCTTGTCCTGTTTAGTTCTGGAATGACATCTATTTTATGTGGATTTCCAGCATGATATCCTGCAACTGCAAAATTGAACAAGTTGAACTCTTTTGATGAAGTGCATCAAGCTTCTTTTCTTTGTGTGATGATTACCCTGTGACATGGGGCCTGGAGTGTGGTAAAGTAGTTTTCGTGAGCAGTGCCATTTAAATGCATATTAGTTGATTTATTGCTCTATCTTCACGGAATTGAAAAAACGTGGAACACTTGATGCTAAAAGTTGTAAGATAAAGGATATTTGTGAGCTCGTTGTGAATGGGTTACTATCATAATAGAGATCATGCTGTTAGTATAATGGAAATGTAAACAACATAACTGTCAGGCACATCATTTTTGTTATACTACTAAGTCCAATGTTGCATATCAAGAAAATGCTTGGAGATGATGGGGAATTTTAAAACAATTAATCTCTGTTTTGACAGTTTGTTCATTTATATGACTTCGATTTTGTTTATGATAATTTTTCTTCTTGGCAGTTGAAATTGAAGCTACTAAAGTTTACCAAAAATGGACCCTAATATAGGTTTGGATACATTTCACTAGTTGGTGCCCAATGCTTGCGAAATCATGCCAATCAGGAAGATGTCGATTTAGGAGGATGTTTTTTTTTTTTTTTACTTCTAACAAAAGAAATTCATTGCACTATTTTGAACGAATTATTACGAAAAGCGTGGGGGGTGGGGGAGAACGTCCTTTATAAGATTATGTGATTCATTTCCATGTATATTGGCTCCACGAATGCTGGACATTTCACTTTCCTATTGGTGACTAAGGCATATTTCTATGATATCTGCTGGAAGTTCAGTATCCAACTGTAGGTTGCCTGCCTCTGATCACAATACTTATTCCATGCTATGGGCGCTGATAGTCTGTGTATTTCCCAACCTTTTTTTTTGAAACTGTGGAATTTATGACGTCCTACAGTATCATATGATTCGTTTTCACATGTATTGGCTCCATGAATACTGGACTTTTCACTTCACACTTGGTGACTTGGACATATTTCCATGATATTTAATATAAGTTTAGTATCGAATTTTTAGGTTGCTGTGCGTTTGCATAAATTTATGAACGAGAAAGCAACCTATCTGCTTTTATAACTCTATGATTAGTTTTTTTCTTTTTGAAATTGTTAACCATCATGCATTGAATGGAAATGACATGCCATTTTATGTTTGGCTCTTTGTTATGTGAGTTGCAACTTGCAATGACACTTTGTTCTAAATTAGGGATTGCATGCACTTTGTATTCTTTAATCTTATTTGATATTAGTTAGGTTTTTTGGACTTGATTGTGATACTATTGTTCATATCGAGACATCTATCCCATTCTTTTTGAGTTGAATAATTTGTAAAGGGAGACCCATGAGTATCTTTGAGTGAAGGATCTTGATGACGAGGTTTACATGCTATTATGTTTTTTATCTTAGCATCGCATAATTTGGGAAGGATATAATTTTTTATTTTTCAAATGAACTGATGACTCTTATCTCTGGCATTTAATTTCTGAGGATTTACTTGTGGTATAGAAGACAGTATTATGTTGCAATTTTCTTCTAATTTGGCCATCTAGGCTGACTATATGCGGTTTTATTTCATTTATTTAGTTTCTAGGCTTTTCTCAAATATAAGAAGTAACCTGTTGCTTGGTCCAATCATTATGGGTTTTTTCTTAGCTCAATGTCTTGCATAATGTTTTCCGTGAATTCTTATTGTGTCAGAACATTCTAAGCCCAATGAAGTAACTGGCATCCTTGTTATATATAATATTGTTTAAAATGGTTTGTATTGTTTCTATACTTTAGAATTTAACGGGCATGTCGATTGGAGAGGTTGATAATGTATCGCACATGCTCTAGGATAAGATTAGATGTAAGTGCAAGCTGGTGTTGCTTGTTGGCTGAAAGTGGTACGGAGTTCATGATAAGTCCCCTTTGAAGAGTTGGTCACGGTGTAGGTGGAATACCTATTGTGGAGTAATCGTGGGGATGACGCTTCTACTTGGATGATAGCTTTTAATATCAACTAATCTACGGAAAGATCTGTGTGTTGTTTAAGCTCCCTTGGCACCTCATTTCCTGAAGACTGTAGTTAGTGCATGCACCCAGCATCCAGAATTTTTGCAAAATAAAATGTGTTTGTTGTTTAGTTTGCAAGGATAAAGCTTTGGCCTTTTTCACTTTAGCTTTCCAGTCAAAGTAAAATTTTGTTTTCATAATTTGTTTAGTAACAGAGCCTCACATTTCGACTCAATTATTAAAAAAAACCATATTCATATTCACATTCTTTTATTTAATGTCTCTTTCAACTAATTATTATGCTTTCTCTACTTTTTCATTTAACAGACATCACCACTTAATTGAATATTACAACAACTTTTAAAATCCGTGTCCGAATTTCATTTCAGAAATAGCACAAAATTTATCTGGTGCCATGACATTCATGCTGGTCATCTTGATCGCATTTTCACAGTGACAATAGTGATGTGTGACTTTCTTTATCCATGTCATAGTATGTGTAGGCATATGTTTTTAATTGAGATCACTTTTCTATTCCCTTCTCGCTAACATATTATTGATGATTGTTTTCTACAAACATCTAAATAAGTGAAAGTGTATTTGAATGAATTAATGTGGTGGTGATTATCTTAAGTTATAAAACATGTTAATATGCCAATTTCCTGCTGTCCAGGAGAAAATGTTTGGGAAGTTCTTTGTTGGGAGAGAGACATGTATGTTTCCCATGTTATTTATTAAAGACTTCATTGGATTGTTCAATATTTTGTTATATTATCTTGGAAAATATTGCTAGTCACATTAATCAATCCTTTTCTTATACCTGTACAATCAGTTTTCTGTTACAGAATTAGAATATGAGTAGGACATGATTTATTTTTTGGTGGCATTTCAGTTGTGAGACTCAAAATATGCCTCACCTTGTTTGCTAAAACACACTTTTTTATCTGCTAAAAAAAATGCACTTTTTTTACGAGCTACTCTGGCTTTTGCCGTGCTGCTTTGCAACTGGCATATTACTTTTTTAGCTTTTTGATATTTACCTTTTATTCTTTTAGGTAGTAAACATAAAAAGATGATGTCAGTCGTGTTATGTCTGTAGGTGTGAACTGGAGATAATTGTCGTAATGAAGCTAGAATTCTTTGTAAAATAACAAATATATGTTGTGAAATTTTACTGAATGAGATAAAAACTACATATGATTTCTGCTTGTAGGTGTTTGGTTACTAATACTTTCTTCTGATAATAAAATCTCCGTCTATGTGGTGGTGTTGTTTTAGTTTTTTCTGTGTCATGGTTTTGTCTTTCATCTTGCCTTGTATACCTAGTGATTTCCGGACATGTATCTGTCTTTCATTTTTCCATTTGTGTCTAATTTAATGTTTTGTATTTTTAGTTCCTCGATGAGACGATGAGCGTTAAAATTCTTTCTGTGTTTTTAGACTTATACTAAGCTAGCGCTTCTTGTTTCTGTTGGAAAGTGTTGGCAACTTTCATATTTTTGGATTTGGTGCATGCGCTTCAGCTCTATACATGATCTAACTGTAGACCTTTGTTTTCAGTCTTGCCGCAATTGCACGGAAGAGGCCTGTATACTACAATTCTATCCTTACTGCACTGCTTGATTTGGATCTAAACTGGGAGATGGTTAAGGGTCGCCATACTGTCAGCATTCAGTTTTCTTTGAGAAGTGCATTTTTAGGATTTTTGAGGTGTACACATCCTGTCATTGTCGAGGTAAAAATTACTGCTCTGACTACTGTGAATTTGGATGCTGTTATGTTTTGATATTGATCTATAAAGTTTTGTGACATTTTCATTTTACTTCTGTAGATCCTCGATGGATTGATTTATTTAATGAAGCCAGATATTATCAACTATTAGCTCTTGTGTTCATTTGCAATTTTATTTATTTTATACGTAGCAACATGTAGGAAATAGAACTGAGAGTTGTCCTCTATAATGTAGAACATTTTTAGTCATAAATGTGTACATTTGTATCAGGAAATCCATTTCAAAATGTGGGAACCCTGTTTTGACCAACTGGTGAGAATAAATCTGTAGTGCAGAAGTTCATGCCCCTGTGCCTCCTTGATCTAGCAAACAGTAATATTACACAAATACTTACTAGTTATGTCATCCGTACATTGAATACGTATACATTTTAACAGTCGAGGGAAGTATTGCTGAAGGCGTTGCGAGCTATGAATGCTGGAGAAGCTGCTGATCAAGTTCTTCGACAAATGGATAAACTAATGAAAACAATGAGCGTGCATCACGGGATTTGAGATTGAATAAGGTTATATCTGTCTAAGTAATTGAATGTTGTGGTCTTATCTCATGAATGATGAATTATTAGTTCTATATATTTGTTTACTGTTGTGGTGATAATCTGGACTGTTTCTCAGGACGGTCAGCTACCAAATCAGTCGCATATTGCAGGAGATGCGACAAAGAAAAGGTTGGCGCCAATGGAGAATGACGATCAAAATAATTCCCTGGATGTGACTTCGAAGAGAATCCGATATGGTCCTCATAACACAACTGCAGCCACAAATGCTGTTCTTAATGATGCTGGGCAGGACCCTGTCAATGGGATCTCCCCTAAACTTTCTGTATTATATGAGAATCTGAGTCCAGTTGAGCAAATGATTGCCATGAATTGGTGCTTTAATTGCAGAAGGTGAAAGAGGGGTTGATTCTCTGGAAATTCTTATATCCAACATACATCCAGATTTACTCTCGGACATTGTTATAATGAATATGAAGCACTTGCCAAACACTCCTCCTTTGTCTAGATTCAGTGACTTGCCTCACAATTTAACGATTCTTCAAGTGATCCATCTCAGATAGTTCCATCAAATGGTTTAACACCTTCTTACCGCCTCTAGGCCTCCCGAAGTACCTGCATCTCTATCAAACACAATTAGCTTGCCATTTTAGGATATGTCCGCTTCCACTAATCTTTCTGCTGATTCCAAACGTGATCCTCGAAGGGTAAGGTGTTTAAAAAGTGGAACTGTTTATGATCAATTTACTTCTCTTTCACGTTTGCTATCGTTACTGTAAGTTTGTCCGAAGATATCTTTTGATATTTGAT
>CAJQUN010001700.1:0-49082 GCA_907163345.1 Haberlea rhodopensis | reverse complement strand
GTGCAATTATAAGAGTTGTGTCTTGAGTACATCGTTATTCTTGGTTGGAAAAGAAGGTTTTGAGAAATTTTCAGAATTACGTAAGTTTTTTTGATTTTTGATAAATGTCGATTTCGTGCGAATATTCGAGTATATGTCTAGAGTACATCAATTTCTTGGTTCGAATAGTATTTGAGAAATTTTAACAATTTCGGACGTTTTTTTTTGATTTTTTGATAACTTTTCTTTTCGGGCAATTATAAGAGTATGTGTTTTGAGTAAATATTTTCTTGGTTGGAAGAAGGTTTTGACAAATGTTCAGAAATTACGTAAGTTTTTTGATTTTTTTATAAATTTCGATTTGGGTGAATATTTGAGTATATGTTTTGAGTATATCATTTTCTTGGTTCGAATAAGTATTTGAGAAATTGTAAAAATTTCGGACGTTTTTTTTTTGATGTTTTGATAAATTTCTATTTCGTGCAATTATAAGAGTATGTCTTGAGTACATTGTTTCTTGTTGGAGAAGGTTTTTGTATACATTTTCGATTTCGTGCGAATATTTGATAGTATATGTCTTGTGTACATCATTTCTTGGTTCGAATAATATTTGAGAAATTTTAACAATTTTCGGACGTTGTTTTATTTGTTTGATAAATTTCTCCTTTGGGCAATTATAAGAGTATAATGTCTGAGTAAATAATTTTCTTGGGTTGAAAAGAAGGTTTGGAGAAATTTTCAGAAATTTAACGAAAGTTTTTTTGATTTTTGGATAAATTTCGATTTCGTGCGAATATTCGAATATATGTTTTGAGTATATCGTTTTCTTGGTACGAATAATATTTGGCAAATTGTTAACAATTTCGGACGACTTTGTTTTTGATGTTTTGATAAATTTCTATTTCGTGCAATTCTAAGAGTATGTGTCTTGATACATTGTTATCTTGTTTGAAGAAGGTTTTGAGAATTTCAAATTACGTAAGTTTTTTTGATTGTTTTTTTGATAAATTCCGATTTGTGCGAATATTCGAGTATTTGTCTAGAGTACATCATTTTCTTGGTTCGAATAATTTTTGAGAAACTTAAAAATTTCGGACGGTGTTTTGATTTTTTTTTGATAAATTTCTTTTTCGTTCAATTATAAGAGTATGTGTCTTGAGTAAGTAGTTATCTTGGTTGGAAGAAGGGTTTGAGAAATTTTCAGAAATTACGTAGTTTTTTGATTTTTTGATAAATTCCGATTTCGTGCGAATATTCGAGTATATGTCTAGAGTACATCATTTTCTTGGTTCGAATAAGTATTTGAGAAATTTTAACAATTTCGGACGTTTTTTTGATGTTTTGATAAATTTCTATTTCGTGCAATTATAAGAGTATGTGTCTTGAGTACATAATTTTCTTGGTTGGAAGAAGGTTTTGAGAAATTTTCAGAATTACGTAAGTTTTTTGATTTTTGATAAATTCCGATTTCGTGCGAATATTCGAGTATATGTCTAGAGTACATCATTTTCTTGGTTCGAATAAGTATTTGAGAAATTTTAACAATTTCGGACGTTTTTTTGATTTTTGATAAATTTCTATTTCGTGCAATTATAAGAGTATGTGTCTTGAGTACATAATTTTCTTGGTTGGAAGAAGGTTTTGAGAATTTTCAGAAATTACGTAAGTTTTTTGATTTTTTGATAAATTTCGATTTCGTGCGAATATTCGAGTATATGTTTTGAGTATATCATTTTCTTGGTTCGAATAAGTATTTGAGAAATTTTAACAATTTCGGACGTTTTTTGATGTTTTGATAAATTTCTATTTCGTGCAATTATAAGAGTATGTGTCTTGAGTACATTGTTATCTTGGTTGGAAGAAGGTTTTGAGAAATTTTCAGAATTACGTAAGTTTTTTGATTTTTTGATAAATTTCGATTTCGTGCGAATATTCGAGTATATGTCTAGAGTACATCATTTTCTTGGTTCGAATAAGTATTTGAGAAATTTTAACAATTTCGGACGTTTTTTTGATTTTTTGATAAATTTCTTTTCGTGCAATTATAAGAGTATGTGTCTTGAGTAAATAATTTTCTTGGTTGGAAGAAGGTTTTGAGAAATTTTCAGAAATTACGTAAGTTTTTTGATTTTTTGATAAATTTCGATTTCGTGCGAATATTCGAGTATATGTTTTGAGTATATCATTTTCTTGGTTCGAATAAGTATTTGAGAAATTTTAACAATTTCGGACGTTTTTTTGATGTTTTGATAAATTTCTATTTCGTGCAATTATAAGAGTATGTGTCTTGAGTACATTGTTATCTTGGTTGGAAGAAGGTTTTGAGAAATTTTCAGAATTACGTAAGTTTTTTGATTTTTGATAAATTTCGATTTCGTGCGAATATTCGAGTATATGTCTAGAGTACATCATTTCTTGGTTCGAATAAGTATTTGAGAAATTTTAACAATTTCGGACGTTTTTTTGATTTTTTGATAAATTTCTTTTCGTGCAATTATAAGAGTATGTGTCTTGAGTAAATAATTTTCTTGGTTGGAAGAAGGTTTTGAGAAATTTTCAGAATTACGTAAGTTTTTTGATTTTTTGATAAATTTCGATTTCGTGCGAATATTCGAGTATATGTTTGAGTATATCATTTTCTTGGTTCGAATAAGTATTTGAGAAATTTTAACAATTTCGGACGTTTTTTTGATTTTTGATAAATTTCTATTTCGTGCAATTATAAGAGTATGTGTCTTGAGTACATATTTATCTTGGTTGGAAGAAGGTTTTGAGAAATTTTCAGAATTACGTAAGTTTTTTGATTTTTGATAAATTCCGATTTCGTGCGAATATTCGAGTATATGTCTAGAGTACATCATTTTCTTGGTTCGAATAAGTATTTGAGAAATTTTAACAATTTCGGACGTTTTTTTGATTTTTGATAAATTTCTATTTCGTGCAATTATAAGAGTAATGTGTCTTGAGTAATAATTTTCTTGGTTGGAAGAAGGTTTTGAGAAATTTTCAGAATTACGTAAGTTTTTTGATTTTTGATAAATTTCGATTTCGTGCGAATATTCGAGTATATGTCTTGAGTATATCATTTTCTTGGTTCGAATAAGTATTTGAGAAATTTTAACAATTTCGGACGTTTTTTTGATGTTTTGATAAATTTCTATTTCGTGCAATTATAAGAGTATGTGTCTTGAGTACATATTTTCTTGGTTGGAAGAAGGTTTGAGAAATTTTCAGAATTACGTAAGTTTTTTGATTTTTTGATAAATTTCGATTTCGTGCGAATATTCGAGTATATGTCTTAGAGTACATCATTTTCTTGGTTCGAATAAGTATTTGAGAAATTTTAACAATTTCGGACGTTTTTTTGATTTTTGATAAATTTCTATTTCGTGCAATTATAAGAGTATGTGTCTTGAGTACATATTTATCTTGGTTGGAAGAAGGTTTTGAGAAATTTTCAGAATTACGTAAGTTTTTTGATTTTTGATAAATTTCGATTTCGTGCGAATATTCGAGTATATGTCTTGAGTACATCATTTTCTTGGTTCGAATAAGTATTTGAGAAATTTTAACAATTTCGGACGTTTTTTTGATTTTTGATAAATTTCTATTTCGTGCAATTATAAGAGTATGTGTCTTGAGTACATAATTTATCTTGGTTGGAAGAAGGTTTTGAGAAATTTTCAGAATTACGTAAGTTTTTTGATTTTTTGATAAATTTCGATTTCGTGCGAATATTCGAGTATATGTCTAGAGTACATCATTTTCTTGGTTCGAATAAGTATTTGAGAAATTTTAACAATTTCGGACGTTTTTTTGATTTTTGATAAATTTCTATTTCGTGCAATTATAAGAGTATGTGTCTTGAGTACATAATTTTCTTGGTTGGAAGAAGGTTTTGAGAAATTTTCAGAAATTACGTAAGTTTTTTGATTTTTTGATAAATTTCGATTTCGTGCGAATATTCGAGTATATGTCTAGAGTACATCATTTTCTTGGTTCGAATAAGTATTTGAGAAATTTTAACAATTTCGGACGTTTTTTTGATTTTTGATAAATTTCTATTTCGTGCAATTATAAGAGTATGTGTCTTGAGTAAATAATTTTCTTGGTTGGAAGAAGGTTTTGAGAAATTTTCAGAAATTACGTAAGTTTTTTGATTTTTTGATAAATTTCGATTTCGTGCGAATATTCGAGTATATGTCTTAGAGTAATCATTTTCTTGGTTCGAATAAGTATTTGAGAAATTTTAACAATTTCGGACGTTTTTTTGATGTTTTGATAAATTTCTATTTCGTGCAATTATAAGAGTATGTGTCTTGAGTACATATTTTCTTGGTTGGAAGAAGGTTTTGAGAAATTTTCAGAATTACGTAAGTTTTTTGATTTTTTGATAAATTTCGATTTCGTGCGAATATTCGAGTATATGTCTAGAGTACATCATTTTCTTGGTTCGAATAAGTATTTGAGAAATTTTAACAATTTCGGACGTTTTTTTGATTTTTTGATAAATTTCTATTTCGTGCAATTATAAGAGTATGTGTCTTGAGTACATAATTTTCTTGGTTGGAAGAAGGTTTTGAGAAATTTTCAGAATTACGTAAGTTTTTTGATTTTTTGATAAATTTCGATTTCGTGCGAATATTCGAGTATATGTCTTGAGTATATCATTTTCTTGGTTCGAATAAGTATTTGAGAAATTTTAACAATTTCGGACGTTTTTTTGATGTTTTGATAAATTTCTATTTCGTGCAATTATAAGAGTATGTGTCTTGAGTACATTGTTATCTTGGTTGGAAGAAGGTTTTGAGAAATTTTCAGAATTACGTAAGTTTTTTGATTTTTTGATAAATTTCGATTTCGTGCGAATATTCGAGTATATGTCTAGAGTACATCATTTTCTTGGTTCGAATAAGTATTTGAGAAATTTTAACAATTTCGGACGTTTTTTTGATTTTTTGATAAATTTCTATTTCGTGCAATTATAAGAGTATGTGTCTTGAGTAAATAATTTTCTTGGTTGGAAGAAGGTTTTGAGAAATGTTCAGAAATTACGTAAGTTTTTTGATTTTTTGATAAATTTCGATTTCGTGCGAATATTTGAGTATATGTTTGAGTATATCATTTTCTTGGTTCGAATAAGTATTTGAGAAATTTTAACAATTTCGGACGTTTTTTTGATGTTTTGATAAATTTCTATTTCGTGCAATTATAAGAGTATGTGTCTTGAGTACATATTTATCTTGGTTGGAAGAAGGTTTTGAGAAATTTTCAGAATTACGTAAGTTTTTTGATTTTTTGATAAATTTCGATTTCGTGCGAATATTCGAGTATATGTCTAGAGTACATCATTTTCTTGGTTCGAATAAGTATTTGAGAAATTTTAACAATTTCGGACGTTTTTTTGATTTTTGATAAATTTCTATTTCGTGCAATTATAAGAGTATGTGTCTTGAGTAAATAATTTTCTTGGTTGGAAGAAGGTTTTGAGAAATTTTCAGAAATTACGTAAGTTTTTTGATTTTTTGATAAATTTCGATTTCGTGCGAATATTCGAGTATATGTCTAGAGTACATCATTTTCTTGGTTCGAATAAGTATTTGAGAAATTTTAACAATTTCGGACGTTTTTTTTATTTTTGATAAATTTCTATTTCGTGCAATTATAAGAGTATGTGTCTTGAGTACATATTTTCTTGGTTGGAAGAAGGTTTTGAGAAATTTTCAGAATTACGTAAGTTTTTTGATTTTTTGATAAATTTCGATTTCGTGCGAATATTCGAGTATATGTCTAGAGTACATCATTTTCTTGGTTCGAATAAGTATTTGAGAAATTTTAACAATTTCGGACGTTTTTTTGATTTTTTGATAAATTTCTTTTCGTGCAATTATAAGAGTATGTGTCTTGAGTAAATAATTTTCTTGGTTGGAAGAAGGTTTTGAGAAATTTTCAGAATTACGTAAGTTTTTTGATTTTTTGATAAATTTCGATTTCGTGCGAATATTCGAGTATATGTTTGAGTATATCATTTTCTTGGTTCGAATAAGTATTTGAGAAATTTTAACAATTTCGGACGTTTTTTTGATTTTTGATAAATTTCTATTTCGTGCAATTATAAGAGTATGTGTCTTGAGTACATAATGTTATCTTGGTTGGAAGAAGGTTTTGAGAAATTTTCAGAATTACGTAAGTTTTTGATTTTTTGATAAATTTCGATTTCGTGCGAATATTCGAGTATATGTCTAGAGTACATCATTTTCTTGGTTCGAATAAGTATTTGAGAAATTTTAACAATTTCGGACGTTTTTTTGATTTTTTGATAAATTTCTATTTCGTGCAATTATAAGAGTATGTGTCTTGAGTAAATAATTTTCTTGGTTGGAAGAAGGTTTTGAGAAATTTTCAGAATTACGTAAGTTTTTTGATTTTTTGATAAATTTCGATTTCGTGCGAATATTCGAGTATATGTTTGAGTATATCATTTTCTTGGTTCGAATAAGTATTTGAGAAATTTTAACAATTTCGGACGTTTTTTTGATGTTTTGATAAATTTCTATTTCGTGCAATTATAAGAGTATGTGTCTTGAGTACATATTTATCTTGGTTGGAAGAAGGTTTTGAGAAATTTTCAGAATTACGTAAGTTTTTTGATTTTTTGATAAATTTCGATTTCGTGCGAATATTCGAGTATATGTCTAGAGTACATCATTTTCTTGGTTCGAATAAGTATTTGAGAAATTTTAACAATTTCGGACGTTTTTTTGATTTTTTGATAAATTTCTTTTTCGTGCAATTATAAGAGTATGTGTCTTGAGTAAATAATTTTCTTGGTTGGAAGAAGGTTTTGAGAAATTTTCAGAAATTACGTAAGTTTTTTGATTTTTTGATAAATTTCGATTTCGTGCGAATATTCGAGTATATGTTTTGAGTATATCATTTTCTTGGTTCGAATAAGTATTTGAGAAATTTTAACAATTTCGGACGTTTTTTTGATGTTTTGATAAATTTCTATTTCGTGCAATTATAAGAGTATGTGTCTTGAGTACATATTTATCTTGGTTGGAAGAAGGTTTTGAGAAATTTTCAGAATTACGTAAGTTTTTTGATTTTTTGATAAATTCGATTTCGTGCGAATATTCGAGTATATGTCTAGAGTACATCATTTTCTTGGTTCGAATAAGTATTTGAGAAATTTTAACAATTTCGGACGTTTTTTTGATTTTTGATAAATTTCTATTTCGTGCAATTATAAGAGTATGTGTCTTGAGTACATATTTATCTTGGTTGGAAGAAGGTTTTGAGAAATTTTCAGAAATTACGTAAGTTTTTTGATTTTTTGATAAATTTCGATTTCGTGCGAAATTCGAGTATATGTCTAGAGTACATCATTTTCTTGGTTCGAATAAGTATTTGAGAAATTTTAACAATTTCGGACGTTTTTTTTGATTTTTTGATAAATTTCTTTTCGTGCAATTATAAGAGTATGTGTCTTGAGTAAATAATTTTCTTGGTTGGAAGAAGGTTTTGAGAAATTTTCAGAAATTACGTAAGTTTTTTGATTTTTTGATAAATTTCGATTTCGTGCGAATATTCGAGTATATGTTTTGAGTATATCATTTTCTTGGTTCGAATAAGTATTTGAGAAATTTTAACAATTTCGGACGTTTTTTTGATGTTTTGATAAATTTCTATTTCGTGCAATTATAAGAGTATGTGTCTTGAGTACATTGTTATCTTGGTTGGAAGAAGGTTTTGAGAAATTTTCAGAATTACGTAAGTTTTTTGATTTTTGATAAATTCCGATTTCGTGCGAAAATTCGAGTATATGTCTAGAGTACATCATTTCTTGGTTCGAATAAGTATTTGAGAAATTTAACAATTTCGGACGTTTTTTTATTTTTGATAAATTTCTTTTTCGTGCAATTATAAGAGTAGTGTCTTGAGTAAATAATTTTCTTGGTTGGAAGAAGGTTTTGAGAAATGTTCAGAAATTACGTAAGGTTTTTGATTTTTTGATAAATTTCGATTTCGTGCGAATATTTGAGTATATGTTTTGAGTATATCATTTCTTGGTTCGAATAAGTATTGAGAAATTTTAACAATTTCGGCGTTTTTTGAGGTTTTTGATAAATTCTATTATCCGGTGCAATTATAAGAACGTAATGTGTCTGGAAGGGTACATATGTTATATTTGGTTGGTCGAAGAAGGTTTTGAGAAATTTTCAGAATTACGTAAGTTTTTTGATTTTTTGATAAATTTCGATTTCTGCAAAATTCGAGTAATGTCTAGCGTTAAATCATTTCTTGGTTCGAAAAAGTGTTTGACAATTTTAACAATGTTCGGACGTTTTTTTTGATTTTTTGATAAATTTCTTTCTTTTCTTTATCACGGGCAATCATAAGAAGTATGTGTCTTGAGTAATAATTTTTCTGGTTGGATAAGGTTTTGACAAATGTTCAGAGTTAACGTAAGTTTGTTGATTTTTTTATAATTTCGATTTCCGTTCGAATATTTGAGTAATTTTTGAGTATATCATTTTCTTGGTTCGAAAAGTATTTGAGAAATTTTAACAATTTCGGACGTTGTTTTGATGTTTTGATAAATTTCTATTTCGTGCAATTATAAGAGTATGTGTCTTGAGTACATAGTTATCTTGGTTGGAAGAAGGTTTTGAGAAATTTTCAGAATTACGTAAGTTTTTGATTTTTGATAAATTCGATTTCGTGCGAATATTCGAGTATATGTCTAGAGTACATCATTTCTTGGTTCGAATAAGTATTTGAGAAATTTTAACAATTTCGACGTTTTTTTGATTTTTTGATAAATTTCTTTTCGTGCAATTATAAGAGTATGTGTCTTGAGTAAATAATTTCTTGGTTGGAAGAAGGTTTTGAGAAATTTTCAGAATTACGTAAGTTTTTTGATTTTTTGATAATTTCGATTTCGTGCGAATATTCGAGTATATGTCTTAGAGTACATCATTTTCTTGGTTCGAATAAGTATTTGAGAAATTTTAACAATTTCGGACGTTTTTTTGATTTTTTGATAAATTTCTATTTCGTGCAATTATAAGAGTATGTGTCTTGAGTACATTGTTATCTTGGTTGGAAGAAGGTTTTGAGAAATTTTCAGAATTACGTAAGTTTTTGATTTTTTGATAAATTTCGATTTCGTGCGAAAATTCGAGTATATGTCTAGAGTACATCAATTTTCTTGGTTCGAATAAGTATTTGAGAAATTTTAACAATTTCGGACGTTTTTTTGATTTTTTGATAAATTTCTTTTTCGTGCAATTATAAGAGTATGTGTCTTGAGTAAATAATTTTCTTGGTTGGAAGAAGGTTTTGACAAATGTTCAGAAATTACGTAAGTTTTTTGATTTTTTGATAAATTTCGATTTCGTGCGAATATTTGAGTATATGTTTTGAGTATATCATTTTCTTGGTTCGAATAAGTATTTGAGAAATTTTAACAATTTCGGACGTTTTTTGATGTTTTTGATAAATTTCTATTTCGTGCAATTATAAGAGTATGTGTCTTGAGTACATTGTTATCTTGGTTGGAAGAAGGTTTTGAGAAATTTTCAGAATTACGTAAGTTTTTTTGATTTTTTGATAAATTTCGATTTCGTGCGAATATTCGAGTATATGTCTAGAGTACATCAATTTCTTGGTTCGAATAAGTATTTGAGAAATTTTAACAATTTCGGACGTTTTTTTTGATTTTTTGATAAATTTCTTTTTCGTGCAATTATAAGAGTATGTGTCTTGAGTAAATAATTTTCTTGGTTGGAAGAAGGTTTTGACAAATGTTCAGAAATTACGTAAGTTTTTTGATTTTTTGATAAATTTCGATTTCGTGCGAATATTTGAGTATATGTTTTGAGTATATCATTTTCTTGGTTCGAATAAGTATTTGAGAAATTTTAACAATTTCGGACGTTTTTTTTGATGTTTTGATAAATTTCTATTTCGTGCAATTATAAGAGTATGTGTCTTGAGTACATTGTTATCTTGGTTGGAAGAAGGTTTTGAGAAATTTTCAGAATTACGTAAGTTTTTTGATTTTTTGATAAATTCGATTTCGTGCGAATATTCGAGTATATGTCTAGAGTACATCATTTTCTTGGTTCGAATAAGTATTTGAGAAATTTAACAATTTCGGACGTTTTTTTTGATTTTTTGATAAATTTCTATTTCGTGCAATTATAAGAGTATGTGTCTTGAGTACATAATTTTCTTGGTTGGAAGAAGGTTTTGAGAAATTTCAGAATTACGTAAGTTTTTTGATTTTTTGATAAATTTCGATTTCGTGCGAATATTTGAGTATATGTCTTGAGTATATCATTTTCTTGGTTCGAATAAGTATTTGAGAAATTTTAACAATTTTCGGAACGTTTTTTTTGATGTTTTGATAAATTTCTATTTCGTGCAATTATAAGAGTATGTGTCTTGAGTACATTGTTATCTTGGTTGGAAAGAAGGTTTTGAGAAATTTTCAGAATTACGTAAGTTTTTTGATTTTTGATAAATTTCGATTTCGTGCGAATATTCGAGTATATGTCTAGAGTACAATCATTTTCTTGGTTCGAATAAGTATTGAGAAATTTTAACAATTTCGGACGTTTTTTTTGATTTTTGATAAATTTCTATTTTCGTGCAATTATAAGAGTATGTGTCTTGAGTAAATAATTTTCTTGGTTGGAAGAAGGTTTTGAGAAATTTTCAGAAATTACGTAAGTTTTTTGATTTTTGATAAATTTCGATTTCGTGCGAATATTCGAGTATATGTCTTTGAGTATATCATTTTCTTGGTTCGAATAAGTATTTGAGAAATTTTAACAATTTCGACGTTTTTTTTTGATTTTTTGATAAATTTCTATTTCAGTGCAATTATAAGAGTATGTGTCTTGAGTAAATAATTTTCTTGGTTGGAAGAAGGTTTTGAGAAATTTTCAGAATTACGTAAGTTTTTTGATTTTTTGATAAATTTCGATTTCGTGCGAATATTCGAGTATATGTTCTAGAGTACAATCATTTTCTTGGTTCGAATAAGTATTTGAGAAATTTTAACAATTTCGGACGTTTATTTGATTTTTGATAATTTTCTATTTCGTGCAATTATAAGAGTATGTGTCTTGAGTACAATTTTCTTGGTTGGAAGAAGGTTTTGAGAAATTTCAGAATTACGTAAGTTTTTTGATTTTTTGATAAATTTTCGATTTCGTGCGAAATTCGAGTATATGTCTTGAGTATATCATTTCTTGGTTCGAATAAGTATTTGAGAAATTTAACAATTTCGGCGGACGTTTTTTTGATTTTTTGATAAATTTCTATTTCGGCATTATAAGAGTATGTGTCTTGAGTACATAAGTTTCTTGGTTGGAAGAAGGTTTTGACAAATTTTTCATAACGCAATTTTTTTGATAATTTGTATATGTTTGAGGATATACTTAAAGGTCGAATAAGTATTGGGAATTGTTGCAAAAGTGTTTTTTTTTGTGTTTGATAAATTTCTAGATGTTAAGGATGTGTACGAGGATCATCAAGGTACTTGAATAAAGAAATAATGAAGGGGGGAGGTAACAATTTCAGAAATACGTAAGTGTTTTGATTTTTTATAATTTTTTATTTCGGGCGAATTCGAGTGATAAGGTGTGAGAGTATCTGAATTTCTGGTTCGAAAGTATTTGAGAAATTTTAACAATTTCGGACGTTTTTTTTAATTTTTTGATGAATCTTTCAATTTAGTAGGATTGATAATTGAGGAAAAGGGAAGAATGGGTGAAAGAGGTTTTGAGAAATTTTCAGAATTACGTAAGTTTTTTGATTTTTGATAAATTTCGATTTCGTGCGAATATTCGAGTATATGTCTAGAGTACATCATTTTCTTGGTTCGAATAAGTATTTGAGAAATTTTAACAATTTCGGACGTTTTTTGATTTTTTGATAAATTTCTATTTCGTGCAATTATAAGAGTATGTGTCTTGAGTACATAATTTTCTTGGTTGGAAGAAGGTTTTTGAGAAATTTTCAGAATTACGTAAGTTTTTTGATTTTTTGATAAATTTCGATTTCGTGCGAATATTCGAGTATATGTCTAGAGTACATCATTTTCTTGGTTCAATAAAGTATTTGAGAAATTTTAACAATTTCGGACTGTTTTTTTTATTTTTTGATAAATTTCTACTTTCGTGCAATTATAAGAGTATGTGTCTTGAGTACATAATTTTCTTGGTTGTAAGAAGGTTTTGAGAAATTTTCAGAATTACGTAAGTTTTTGATTTTTTGATAAATTTCGATTTCGTGCAGAATATTCGAGTATATGTCTTGTGTACATCATTTTCTTTGGTTCGAATAAGTATTTGACGAAATTTTAACAATTTCGGACGTTTTTTTGATTTTTTGATAAATTTCGTTTGTCGTGCAATTATAGAGTATGTGTCTTGAGTAAATAAGTTTTCTTGGTTGGAAGAAGGTTTTGAGAAATTTCAGTAAATTACGTAAGTTTTTTATTTTTTGATAAATTCGATTTCGTTGCGAATATTCGAGTATATGTTTTGAAGTAATATCATTTTCTTGGTTCGAATTAAGTATTTGAGAAATTTTAACAATTTCGGACGTTTTTTTGATTTTTTGATAAATTTCTTTTCGTGCAATTATAAGAGTATGTGTCTTGAGTACATTGTTATCTTGGTTGGAAGAAGGTTTTGAGAAATTTTCAGAATTACGTAAGTTTTTTGATTTTTTGATAAATTCCGATTTCGTGCGAATATTCGAGTATATGTCTAGAGTACATCATTTTCTTGGTTCGAATAAGTATTTGAGAAATTTTAACAATTTCGGACGTTTTTTTTGATTTTTTGATAAATTTCTATTTCGTGCAATTATAAGAGTATGTGTCTTGAGTACATAATTTTCTTGGTTGGAAGAAGGTTTTGAGAAATTTTCAGAAATTACGTAAGTTTTTTGATTTTTTGATAAATTTCGATTTCGTGCGAATATTCGAGTATATGTCTTGAGTACATCATTTTCTTGGTTCGAATAAGTATTTGAGAAATTTTAACAATTTCGGACGTTTTTTTGATTTTTTGATAAATTTCTATTCGTGTGCAATTATACGAGTAATGTGTCTGAGTACATAATTTTCTTGGTTGGGAAGAAGGTTTTGAGAAATGTTCAGAATTACGTAAGTTTTTGATTTTTTGATAAATTTCGATTTCGTGCGAATATTCGAGATATGTCTAGAGTACATCATTTTCCTTGGTTCGAATAAGTATTTGCGAATTTTAACAATTTCGGACGTTTTTTTGATTTTTTGATAAATTTCTATTTCGTGGCAATTAGTAAGAGTATGTGTCTTTGAGTAAATAATTTTCTTGGTTGGAAGAGGTTTTGAGAAATGTTCAGAATTACGTAAGTTTTTGATTTTTTTTGATAAATTTCGATTTCGTTACGAATATTGAGTATATGTCTTGAGTAGAATCATTTTCTTGGTTCGAATAAGTATTTGAGAAATTTTAAACAATTTCGGACGTTTTTTTTATTTTTGATAAATTTCTATTTCGTGCAATTATAAGAGTATGTGTCTTGAGTACATAATTTTCTTGGTTGGAAGAAGGTTTTGAGAAATTTTCAGAAATTACGTAAGTTTTTTGATTTTTTGATAAATTCCGATTTCGTGCGAATATTCGAGTATATGTTTAGAGTACATCATTTTCTTGGTTCGAATAAGTATTTGAGAAATTTTAACAATTTCGGACGTTTTTTTGATTTTTTGATAAATTTCTATTTCGTGCAATTATAAGAGTATGTGTCTTGAGTACATAATTTTCTTGGTTGGAAGAAGGTTTTGAGAAATTTTCAGAATTACGTAAGTTTTTTGATTTTTTGATAAATTTCGATTTCGTGCGAATATTCGAGTATATGTCTTGAGTACATCATTTTCTTGGTTCGAATAAGTATTTGAGAAATTTTAACAATTTCGGACGTTTTTTTTGATTTTTGATAAATTTCTATTTCGTGCAATTATAAGAGTATGTGTCTTGAGTACATAATTTTCTTGGTTGGAAGAAGGTTTTGAGAAATTTTCAGAATTACGTAAGTTTTTTGATTTTTTGATAAATTTCGATTTCGTGCGAATATTCGAGTATATGTCTTGAGTACATCATTTTCTTGGTTCGAATAAGTATTTGAGAAATTTTAACAATTTCGGACGTTTTTTTGATTTTTTGATAAATTTCTATTTCGTGCAATTATAAGAGTATGTGTCTTGAGTACATAATTTTCTTGGTTGGAAGAAGGTTTTGAGAAATTTTCAGAATTACGTAAGTTTTTTGATTTTTTGATAAATTTCGATTTCGTGCGAATATTCGAGTATATGTCTTGAGTACATCATTTTCTTGGTTCGAATAAGTATTTGAGAAATTTTAACAATTTCGGACGTTTTTTTTGATTTTTTGATAAATTTCTATTTCGTGCAATTATAAGAGTATGTGTCTTGAGTACATAATTTTCTTGGTTGGAAGAAGGTTTTGAGAAATTTTCAGAATTACGTAAGTTTTTTGATTTTTTGATAAATTTCGATTTCGTGCGAATATTCGAGTATATGTCTTGAGTACATCATTTTCTTGGTTCGAATAAGTATTTGAGAAATTTTAACAATTTCGGACGTTTTTTTGATTTTTTGATAAATTTCTATTTCGTGCAATTATAAGAGTATGTGTCTTGAGTACATAATTATCTTGGTTGGAAGAAGGTTTTGAGAAATTTTCAGAATTACGTAAGTTTTTTGATTTTTTGATAAATTTCGATTTCGTGCGAATATTCGAGTATATGTCTTGAGTACATCATTTTCTTGGTTCGAATAAGTATTTGAGAAATTTTAACAATTTCGGACGTTTTTTTTGATTTTTGATAAATTTCTATTTCGTGCAATTATAAGAGTATGTGTCTTGAGTATAATTTTCTTGGTTGGAAGAAGGTTTTGAGAAATTTTCAGAATTACGTAAGTTTTTTGATTTTTTGATAAATTTCGATTTCGTGCGAATATTCGAGTATATGTCTTGAGTACATCATTTTCTTGGTTCGAATAAGTATTTGAGAAATTTTAACAATTTCGGACGTTTTTTTGATTTTTTGATAAATTTCTATTTCGTGCAATTATAAGAGTATGTGTCTTGAGTACATAATTTTCTTGGTTGGAAGAAGGTTTTGAGAAATTTTCAGAATTACGTAAGTTTTTTGATTTTTTGATAAATTTCGATTTCGTGCGAATATTCGAGTATATGTCTAGAGTACATCATTTTCTTGGTTCGAATAAGTATTTGAGAAATTTTAACAATTTCGGACGTTTTTTTGATTTTTTGATAAATTTCTATTTCGTGCAATTATAAGAGTATGTGTCTTGAGTACATAATTTTCTTGGTTGGAAGAAGGTTTTGAGAAATTTTCAGAATTACGTAAGTTTTTTGATTTTTTGATAAATTTCGATTTCGTGCGAATATTCGAGTATATGTCTTGAGTACATCATTTTCTTGGTTCGAATAAGTATTTGAGAAATTTTAACAATTTCGGACGTTTTTTTTGATTTTTTGATAAATTTCTATTTCGTGCAATTATAAGAGTATGTGTCTTGAGTACATAATTTTCTTGGTTGGAAGAAGGTTTTGAGAAATTTTCAGAATTACGTAAGTTTTTTGATTTTTTGATAAATTTCGATTTCGTGCGAATATTCGAGTATATGTCTAGAGTACATCATTTTCTTGGTTCGAATAAGTATTTGAGAAATTTTAACAATTTCGGACGTTTTTTTGATTTTTTGATAAATTTCTATTTCGTGCAATTATAAGAGTATGTGTCTTGAGTACATAATTTTCTTGGTTGGAAGAAGGTTTTGAGAAATTTTCAGAATTACGTAAGTTTTTTGATTTTTTGATAAATTTCGATTTCGTGCGAATATTCGAGTATATGTCTTGAGTACATCATTTTCTTGGTTCGAATAAGTATTTGAGAAATTTTAACAATTTCGGACGTTTTTTTGATTTTTGATAAATTTCTATTTCGTGCAATTATAAGAGTATGTGTCTTGAGTACATAATTTTCTTGGTTGGAAGAAGGTTTTGAGAAATTTTCAGAATTACGTAAGTTTTTTGATTTTTTGATAAATTTCGATTTCGTGCGAATATTCGAGTATATGTCTTGAGTACATCATTTTCTTGGTTCGAATAAGTATTTGAGAAATTTTAACAATTTCGGACGTTTTT
This sequence comes from Haberlea rhodopensis, assembly GCA_907163345.1. Lineage (NCBI taxonomy): Eukaryota > Viridiplantae > Streptophyta > Magnoliopsida > Lamiales > Gesneriaceae > Haberlea > Haberlea rhodopensis. The sequence continues at coordinate 32,838 of CAJQUN010001700.1, read as the reverse complement.
TTTGATTTTTTGATAAATTTCTATTTCGTGCAATTATAAGAGTATGTGTCTTGAGTACATAATTTTCTTGGTTGGAAGAAGGTTTTGAGAAATTTTCAGAATTACGTAAGTTTTTTGATTTTTTGATAAATTTCGATTTCGTGCGAATATTCGAGTATATGTCTTGAGTACATCATTTTCTTGGTTCGAATAAGTATTTGAGAAATTTTAACAATTTCGGACGTTTTTTTGATTTTTTGATAAATTTCTATTTCGTGCAATTATAAGAGTATGTGTCTTGAGTACATAATTTTCTTGGTTGGAAGAAGGTTTTGAGAAATTTTCAGAATTACGTAAGTTTTTTGATTTTTTGATAAATTTCGATTTCGTGCGAATATTCGAGTATATGTCTTGAGTACATCATTTTCTTGGTTCGAATAAGTATTTGAGAAATTTTAACAATTTCGGACGTTTTTTTTGATTTTTTGATAAATTTCTATTTCGTGCAATTATAAGAGTATGTGTCTTGAGTACATAATTTTCTTGGTTGGAAGAAGGTTTTGAGAAATTTTCAGAATTACGTAAGTTTTTTGATTTTTTGATAAATTTCGATTTCGTGCGAATATTCGAGTATATGTCTAGAGTACATCATTTTCTTGGTTCGAATAAGTATTTGAGAAATTTTAACAATTTCGGACGTTTTTTTTGATTTTTTGATAAATTTCTATTTCGTGCAATTATAAGAGTATGTGTCTTGAGTACATAATTTTCTTGGTTGGAAGAAGGTTTTGAGAAATTTTCAGAATTACGTAAGTTTTTTGATTTTTTGATAAATTTCGATTTCGTGCGAATATTCGAGTATATGTCTTGAGTACATCATTTTCTTGGTTCGAATAAGTATTTGAGAAATTTTAACAATTTCGGACGTTTTTTTGATTTTTTGATAAATTTCTATTTCGTGCAATTATAAGAGTATGTGTCTTGAGTACATAATTTTCTTGGTTGGAAGAAGGTTTTGAGAAATTTTCAGAATTACGTAAGTTTTTTGATTTTTTGATAAATTTCGATTTCGTGCGAATATTCGAGTATATGTCTAGAGTACATCATTTTCTTGGTTCGAATAAGTATTTGAGAAATTTTAACAATTTCGGACGTTTTTTTGATTTTTTGATAAATTTCTATTTCGTGCAATTATAAGAGTATGTGTCTTGAGTACATAATTTTCTTGGTTGGAAGAAGGTTTTGAGAAATTTTCAGAATTACGTAAGTTTTTTGATTTTTTGATAAATTTCGATTTCGTGCGAATATTCGAGTATATGTCTAGAGTACATCATTTTCTTGGTTCGAATAAGTATTTGAGAAATTTTAACAATTTCGGACGTTTTTTTTGATTTTTTGATAAATTTCTATTTCGTGCAATTATAAGAGTATGTGTCTTGAGTACATAATTTTCTTGGTTGGAAGAAGGTTTTGAGAAATTTTCAGAATTACGTAAGTTTTTTGATTTTTTGATAAATTTCGATTTCGTGCGAATATTCGAGTATATGTCTTGAGTACATCATTTTCTTGGTTCGAATAAGTATTTGAGAAATTTTAACAATTTCGGACGTTTTTTTTGATTTTTTGATAAATTTCTATTTCGTGCAATTATAAGAGTATGTGTCTTGAGTACATAATTTTCTTGGTTGGAAGAAGGTTTTGAGAAATTTTCAGAATTACGTAAGTTTTTTGATTTTTTGATAAATTTCGATTTCGTGCGAATATTCGAGTATATGTCTTGAGTACATCATTTTCTTGGTTCGAATAAGTATTTGAGAAATTTTAACAATTTCGGACGTTTTTTTGATTTTTTGATAAATTTCTATTTCGTGCAATTATAAGAGTATGTGTCTTGAGTACATAATTTTCTTGGTTGGAAGAAGGTTTTGAGAAATTTTCAGAATTACGTAAGTTTTTTGATTTTTTGATAAATTTCGATTTCGTGCGAATATTCGAGTATATGTCTTGAGTACATCATTTTCTTGGTTCGAATAAGTATTTGAGAAATTTTAACAATTTCGGACGTTTTTTTTTTTTTTGATAAATTTCTATTTCGTGCAATTATAAGAGTATGTGTCTTGAGTACATAATTTTCTTGGTTGGAAGAAGGTTTTGAGAAATTTTCAGAATTACGTAAGTTTTTTGATTTTTTGATAAATTTCGATTTCGTGCGAATATTCGAGTATATGTCTAGAGTACATCATTTTCTTGGTTCGAATAAGTATTTGAGAAATTTTAACAATTTCGGACGTTTTTTTGATTTTTTGATAAATTTCTATTTCGTGCAATTATAAGAGTATGTGTCTTGAGTACATAATTTTCTTGGTTGGAAGAAGGTTTTGAGAAATTTTCAGAATTACGTAAGTTTTTTGATTTTTTGATAAATTTCGATTTCGTGCGAATATTCGAGTATATGTCTTGAGTACATCATTTTCTTGGTTCGAATAAGTATTTGAGAAATTTTAACAATTTCGGACGTTTTTTTGATTTTTTGATAAATTTCTATTTCGTGCAATTATAAGAGTATGTGTCTTGAGTACATAATTTTCTTGGTTGGAAGAAGGTTTTGAGAAATTTTCAGAATTACGTAAGTTTTTTGATTTTTTGATAAATTTCGATTTCGTGCGAATATTCGAGTATATGTCTTGAGTACATCATTTTCTTGGTTCGAATAAGTATTTGAGAAATTTTAACAATTTCGGACGTTTTTTTGATTTTTTGATAAATTTCTATTTCGTGCAATTATAAGAGTATGTGTCTTGAGTACATAATTTTCTTGGTTGGAAGAAGGTTTTGAGAAATTTTCAGAATTACGTAAGTTTTTTGATTTTTTGATAAATTTCGATTTCGTGCGAATATTCGAGTATATGTCTGAGTACATCATTTTCTTGGTTCGAATAAGTATTTGAGAAATTTTAACAATTTCGGACGTTTTTTTGATTTTTTGATAAATTTCTATTTCGTGCAATTATAAGAGTATGTGTCTTGAGTACATAATTTTCTTGGTTGGAAGAAGGTTTTGAGAAATTTTCAGAATTACGTAAGTTTTTTGATTTTTTGATAAATTTCGATTTCGTGCGAATATTCGAGTATATGTCTTGAGTACATCATTTTCTTGGTTCGAATAAGTATTTGAGAAATTTTAACAATTTCGGACGTTTTTTTGATTTTTTGATAAATTTCTATTTCGTGCAATTATAAGAGTATGTGTCTTGAGTACATAATTTTCTTGGTTGGAAGAAGGTTTTGAGAAATTTTCAGAATTACGTAAGTTTTTTGATTTTTTGATAAATTTCGATTTCGTGCGAATATTCGAGTATATGTTTAGAGTACATCATTTTCTTGGTTCGAATAAGTATTTGAGAAATTTTAACAATTTCGGACGTTTTTTTTGATTTTTTGATAAATTTCTATTTCGTGCAATTATAAGAGTATGTGTCTTGAGTACATAATTTTCTTGGTTGGAAGAAGGTTTTGAGAAATTTTCAGAATTACGTAAGTTTTTTGATTTTTTGATAAATTTCGATTTCGTGCGAATATTCGAGTATATGTCTTGAGTACATCATTTTCTTGGTTCGAATAAGTATTTGAGAAATTTTAACAATTTCGGACGTTTTTTTGATTTTTGATAAATTTCTATTTCGTGCAATTATAAGAGTATGTGTCTTGAGTACATAATTTTCTTGGTTGGAAGAAGGTTTTGAGAAATTTTCAGAATTACGTAAGTTTTTTGATTTTTTGATAAATTTCGATTTCGTGCGAATATTCGAGTATATGTCTTGAGTACATCATTTTCTTGGTTCGAATAAGTATTTGAGAAATTTTAACAATTTCGGACGTTTTTTTGATTTTTTGATAAATTTCTATTTCGTGCAATTATAAGAGTATGTGTCTTGAGTACATAATTATCTTGGTTGGAAGAAGGTTTTGAGAAATTTTCAGAATTACGTAAGTTTTTTGATTTTTTGATAAATTTCGATTTCGTGCGAATATTCGAGTATATGTCTTGAGTACATCATTTTCTTGGTTCGAATAAGTATTTGAGAAATTTTAACAATTTCGGACGTTTTTTTGATTTTTTGATAAATTTCTATTTCGTGCAATTATAAGAGTATGTGTCTTGAGTACATAATTTTCTTGGTTGGAAGAAGGTTTTGAGAAATTTTCAGAATTACGTAAGTTTTTTGATTTTTTGATAAATTTCGATTTCGTGCGAATATTCGAGTATATGTCTTGAGTACATCATTTTCTTGGTTCGAATAAGTATTTGAGAAATTTTAACAATTTCGGACGTTTTTTTGATTTTTTGATAAATTTCTATTTCGTGCAATTATAAGAGTATGTGTCTTGAGTACATAATTTTCTTGGTTGGAAGAAGGTTTTGAGAAATTTTCAGAATTACGTAAGTTTTTTGATTTTTTGATAAATTTCGATTTCGTGCGAATATTCGAGTATATGTCTAGAGTACATCATTTTCTTGGTTCGAATAAGTATTTGAGAAATTTTAACAATTTCGGACGTTTTTTTGATTTTTTGATAAATTTCTATTTCGTGCAATTATAAGAGTATGTGTCTTGAGTACATAATTTTCTTGGTTGGAAGAAGGTTTTGAGAAATTTTCAGAATTACGTAAGTTTTTTGATTTTTTGATAAATTTCGATTTCGTGCGAATATTCGAGTATATGTCTAGAGTACATCATTTTCTTGGTTCGAATAAGTATTTGAGAAATTTTAACAATTTCGGACGTTTTTTTGATTTTTGATAAATTTCTATTTCGTGCAATTATAAGAGTATGTGTCTTGAGTACATAATTTTCTTGGTTGGAAGAAGGTTTTGAGAAATTTTCAGAATTACGTAAGTTTTTTGATTTTTTGATAAATTTCGATTTCGTGCGAATATTCGAGTATATGTCTTGAGTACATCATTTTCTTGGTTCGAATAAGTATTTGAGAAATTTTAACAATTTCGGACGTTTTTTTGATTTTTTGATAAATTTCTATTTCGTGCAATTATAAGAGTATGTGTCTTGAGTACATAATTTTCTTGGTTGGAAGAAGGTTTTGAGAAATTTTCAGAATTACGTAAGTTTTTTGATTTTTTGATAAATTTCGATTTCGTGCGAATATTCGAGTATATGTCTAGAGTACATCATTTTCTTGGTTCGAATAAGTATTTGAGAAATTTTAACAATTTCGGACGTTTTTTTGATTTTTTGATAAATTTCTATTTCGTGCAATTATAAGAGTATGTGTCTTGAGTACATAATTTTCTTGGTTGGAAGAAGGTTTTGAGAAATTTTCAGAATTACGTAAGTTTTTTGATTTTTTGATAAATTTCGATTTCGTGCGAATATTCGAGTATATGTCTTGAGTACATCATTTTCTTGGTTCGAATAAGTATTTGAGAAATTTTAACAATTTCGGACGTTTTTTTGATTTTTGATAAATTTCTATTTCGTGCAATTATAAGAGTATGTGTCTTGAGTACATAATTTTCTTGGTTGGAAGAAGGTTTTGAGAAATTTTCAGAATTACGTAAGTTTTTTGATTTTTTGATAAATTTCGATTTCGTGCGAATATTCGAGTATATGTCTTGAGTACATCATTTTCTTGGTTCGAATAAGTATTTGAGAAATTTTAACAATTTCGGACGTTTTTTTGATTTTTGATAAATTTCTATTTCGTGCAATTATAAGAGTATGTGTCTTGAGTACATAATTTTCTTGGTTGGAAGAAGGTTTTGAGAAATTTTCAGAATTACGTAAGTTTTTTGATTTTTTGATAAATTTCGATTTCGTGCGAATATTCGAGTATATGTCTTGAGTACATCATTTTCTTGGTTCGAATAAGTATTTGAGAAATTTTAACAATTTCGGACGTTTTTTTGATTTTTTGATAAATTTCTATTTCGTGCAATTATAAGAGTATGTGTCTTGAGTACATAATTTTCTTGGTTGGAAGAAGGTTTTGAGAAATTTTCAGAATTACGTAAGTTTTTTGATTTTTTGATAAATTTCGATTTCGTGCGAATATTCGAGTATATGTCTTGAGTACATCATTTTCTTGGTTCGAATAAGTATTTGAGAAATTTTAACAATTTCGGACGTTTTTTTGATTTTTTGATAAATTTCTATTTCGTGCAATTATAAGAGTATGTGTCTTGAGTACATAATTTTCTTGGTTGGAAGAAGGTTTTGAGAAATTTTCAGAATTACGTAAGTTTTTTGATTTTTTGATAAATTTCGATTTCGTGCGAATATTCGAGTATATGTCTAGAGTACATCATTTTCTTGGTTCGAATAAGTATTTGAGAAATTTTAACAATTTCGGACGTTTTTTTGATTTTTTGATAAATTTCTATTTCGTGCAATTATAAGAGTATGTGTCTTGAGTACATAATTTTCTTGGTTGGAAGAAGGTTTTGAGAAATTTTCAGAATTACGTAAGTTTTTTGATTTTTTGATAAATTTCGATTTCGTGCGAATATTCGAGTATATGTCTTGAGTATATCATTTTCTTGGTTCGAATAAGTATTTGAGAAATTTTAACAATTTCGGACGTTTTTTTTGATTTTTTGATAAATTTCTATTTCGTGCAATTATAAGAGTATGTGTCTTGAGTACATAATTTTCTTGGTTGGAAGAAGGTTTTGAGAAATTTTCAGAATTACGTAAGTTTTTTGATTTTTTGATAAATTTCGATTTCGTGCGAATATTCGAGTATATGTCTAGAGTACATCATTTTCTTGGTTCGAATAAGTATTTGAGAAATTTTAACAATTTCGGACGTTTTTTTGATTTTTTGATAAATTTCTATTTCGTGCAATTATAAGAGTATGTGTCTTGAGTACATAATTTTCTTGGTTGGAAGAAGGTTTTGAGAAATTTTCAGAATTACGTAAGTTTTTTGATTTTTTGATAAATTTCGATTTCGTGCGAATATTCGAGTATATGTCTTGAGTATATCATTTTCTTGGTTCGAATAAGTATTTGAGAAATTTTAACAATTTCGGACGTTTTTTTGATTTTTGATAAATTTCTATTTCGTGCAATTATAAGAGTATGTGTCTTGAGTACATAATTTTCTTGGTTGGAAGAAGGTTTTGAGAAATTTTCAGAATTACGTAAGTTTTTTGATTTTTTGATAAATTTCGATTTCGTGCGAATATTCGAGTATATGTCTAGAGTACATCATTTTCTTGGTTCGAATAAGTATTTGAGAAATTTTAACAATTTCGGACGTTTTTTTGATTTTTTGATAAATTTCTATTTCGTGCAATTATAAGAGTATGTGTCTTGAGTACATAATTTTCTTGGTTGGAAGAAGGTTTTGAGAAATTTTCAGAATTACGTAAGTTTTTTGATTTTTTGATAAATTTCGATTTCGTGCGAATATTCGAGTATATGTCTTGAGTATATCATTTTCTTGGTTCGAATAAGTATTTGAGAAATTTTAACAATTTCGGACGTTTTTTTGATTTTTTGATAAATTTCTATTTCGTGCAATTATAAGAGTATGTGTCTTGAGTACATAATTATCTTGGTTGGAAGAAGGTTTTGAGAAATTTTCAGAATTACGTAAGTTTTTTGATTTTTTGATAAATTTCGATTTCGTGCGAATATTCGAGTATATGTCTAGAGTACATCATTTTCTTGGTTCGAATAAGTATTTGAGAAATTTTAACAATTTCGGACGTTTTTTTGATTTTTTGATAAATTTCTATTTCGTGCAATTATAAGAGTATGTGTCTTGAGTACATAATTTTCTTGGTTGGAAGAAGGTTTTGAGAAATTTTCAGAATTACGTAAGTTTTTTGATTTTTTGATAAATTTCGATTTCGTGCGAATATTCGAGTATATGTCTTGAGTATATCATTTTCTTGGTTCGAATAAGTATTTGAGAAATTTTAACAATTTCGGACGTTTTTTTGATTTTTTGATAAATTTCTATTTCGTGCAATTATAAGAGTATGTGTCTTGAGTACATAATTTTCTTGGTTGGAAGAAGGTTTTGAGAAATTTTCAGAATTACGTAAGTTTTTTGATTTTTTGATAAATTTCGATTTCGTGCGAATATTCGAGTATATGTCTAGAGTACATCATTTTCTTGGTTCGAATAAGTATTTGAGAAATTTTAACAATTTCGGACGTTTTTTTGATTTTTTGATAAATTTCTATTTCGTGCAATTATAAGAGTATGTGTCTTGAGTACATAATTTTCTTGGTTGGAAGAAGGTTTTGAGAAATTTTCAGAATTACGTAAGTTTTTTGATTTTTTGATAAATTTCGATTTCGTGCGAATATTCGAGTATATGTCTTGAGTACATCATTTTCTTGGTTCGAATAAGTATTTGAGAAATTTTAACAATTTCGGACGTTTTTTTGATTTTTTGATAAATTTCTATTTCGTGCAATTATAAGAGTATGTGTCTTGAGTACATAATTTTCTTGGTTGGAAGAAGGTTTTGAGAAATTTTCAGAATTACGTAAGTTTTTTGATTTTTTGATAAATTTCGATTTCGTGCGAATATTCGAGTATATGTCTAGAGTACATCATTTTCTTGGTTCGAATAAGTATTTGAGAAATTTTAACAATTTCGGACGTTTTTTTGATTTTTTGATAAATTTCTATTTCGTGCAATTATAAGAGTATGTGTCTTGAGTACATAATTTTCTTGGTTGGAAGAAGGTTTTGAGAAATTTTCAGAATTACGTAAGTTTTTTGATTTTTTGATAAATTTCGATTTCGTGCGAATATTCGAGTATATGTCTAGAGTACATCATTTTCTTGGTTCGAATAAGTATTTGAGAAATTTTAACAATTTCGGACGTTTTTTTGATTTTTTGATAAATTTCTATTTCGTGCAATTATAAGAGTATGTGTCTTGAGTACATAATTTTCTTGGTTGGAAGAAGGTTTTGAGAAATTTTCAGAATTACGTAAGTTTTTTGATTTTTTGATAAATTTCGATTTCGTGCGAATATTCGAGTATATGTCTTGAGTATATCATTTTCTTGGTTCGAATAAGTATTTGAGAAATTTTAACAATTTCGGACGTTTTTTTGATTTTTTGATAAATTTCTATTTCGTGCAATTATAAGAGTATGTGTCTTGAGTACATAATTTTCTTGGTTGGAAGAAGGTTTTGAGAAATTTTCAGAATTACGTAAGTTTTTTGATTTTTTGATAAATTTCGATTTCGTGCGAATATTCGAGTATATGTCTTGAGTACATCATTTTCTTGGTTCGAATAAGTATTTGAGAAATTTTAACAATTTCGGACGTTTTTTTTGATTTTTTGATAAATTTCTATTTCGTGCAATTATAAGAGTATGTGTCTTGAGTACATAATTTTCTTGGTTGGAAGAAGGTTTTGAGAAATTTTCAGAATTACGTAAGTTTTTTGATTTTTTGATAAATTTCGATTTCGTGCGAATATTCGAGTATATGTCTGAGTACATCATTTTCTTGGTTCGAATAAGTATTTGAGAAATTTTAACAATTTCGGACGTTTTTTTGATTTTTTGATAAATTTCTATTTCGTGCAATTATAAGAGTATGTGTCTTGAGTACATAATTTTCTTGGTTGGAAGAAGGTTTTGAGAAATTTTCAGAATTACGTAAGTTTTTTGATTTTTTGATAAATTTCGATTTCGTGCGAATATTCGAGTATATGTCTAGAGTACATCATTTTCTTGGTTCGAATAAGTATTTGAGAAATTTTAACAATTTCGGACGTTTTTTTTGATTTTTTGATAAATTTCTATTTCGTGCAATTATAAGAGTATGTGTCTTGAGTACATAATTTTCTTGGTTGGAAGAAGGTTTTGAGAAATTTTCAGAATTACGTAAGTTTTTTGATTTTTTGATAAATTTCGATTTCGTGCGAATATTCGAGTATATGTCTTGAGTACATCATTTTCTTGGTTCGAATAAGTATTTGAGAAATTTTAACAATTTCGGACGTTTTTTTGATTTTTTGATAAATTTCTATTTCGTGCAATTATAAGAGTATGTGTCTTGAGTACATAATTTTCTTGGTTGGAAGAAGGTTTTGAGAAATTTTCAGAAATTACGTAAGTTTTTTGATTTTTTGATAAATTTCGATTTCGTGCGAATATTCGAGTATATGTCTTGAGTACATCATTTTCTTGGTTCGAATAAGTATTTGAGAAATTTTAACAATTTCGGACGTTTTTTTGATTTTTTGATAAATTTCTATTTCGTGCAATTATAAGAGTATGTGTCTTGAGTACATAATTTTCTTGGTTGGAAGAAGGTTTTGAGAAATTTTCAGAATTACGTAAGTTTTTTGATTTTTTGATAAATTTCGATTTCGTGCGAATATTCGAGTATATGTCTTGAGTACATCATTTTCTTGGTTCGAATAAGTATTTGAGAAATTTTAACAATTTCGGACGTTTTTTTGATTTTTTGATAAATTTCTATTTCGTGCAATTATAAGAGTATGTGTCTTGAGTACATAATTTTCTTGGTTGGAAGAAGGTTTTGAGAAATTTTCAGAATTACGTAAGTTTTTTGATTTTTTGATAAATTTCGATTTCGTGCGAATATTCGAGTATATGTCTAGAGTACATCATTTTCTTGGTTCGAATAAGTATTTGAGAAATTTTAACAATTTCGGACGTTTTTTTGATTTTTTGATAAATTTCTATTTCGTGCAATTATAAGAGTATGTGTCTTGAGTACATAATTTTCTTGGTTGGAAGAAGGTTTTGAGAAATTTTCAGAAATTACGTAAGTTTTTTGATTTTTTGATAAATTTCGATTTCGTGCGAATATTCGAGTATATGTCTTGAGTACATCATTTTCTTGGTTCGAATAAGTATTTGAGAAATTTTAACAATTTCGGACGTTTTTTTGATTTTTGATAAATTTCTATTTCGTGCAATTATAAGAGTATGTGTCTTGAGTACATAATTTTCTTGGTTGGAAGAAGGTTTTGAGAAATTTTCAGAATTACGTAAGTTTTTTGATTTTTTGATAAATTTCGATTTCGTGCGAATATTCGAGTATATGTCTAGAGTACATCATTTTCTTGGTTCGAATAAGTATTTGAGAAATTTTAACAATTTCGGACGTTTTTTTGATTTTTTGATAAATTTCTATTTCGTGCAATTATAAGAGTATGTGTCTTGAGTACATAATTTTCTTGGTTGGAAGAAGGTTTTGAGAAATTTTCAGAATTACGTAAGTTTTTTGATTTTTTGATAAATTTCGATTTCGTGCGAATATTCGAGTATATGTCTAGAGTACATCATTTTCTTGGTTCGAATAAGTATTTGAGAAATTTTAACAATTTCGGACGTTTTTTTTGATTTTTGATAAATTTCTATTTCGTGCAATTATAAGAGTATGTGTCTTGAGTACATAATTTTCTTGGTTGGAAGAAGGTTTTGAGAAATTTTCAGAATTACGTAAGTTTTTTGATTTTTTGATAAATTTCGATTTCGTGCGAATATTCGAGTATATGTCTTGAGTACATCATTTTCTTGGTTCGAATAAGTATTTGAGAAATTTTAACAATTTCGGACGTTTTTTTGATTTTTTGATAAATTTCTATTTCGTGCAATTATAAGAGTATGTGTCTTGAGTACATAATTTTCTTGGTTGGAAGAAGGTTTTGAGAAATTTTCAGAATTACGTAAGTTTTTTGATTTTTTGATAAATTTCGATTTCGTGCGAATATTCGAGTATATGTCTTGAGTACATCATTTTCTTGGTTCGAATAAGTATTTGAGAAATTTTAACAATTTCGGACGTTTTTTTGATTTTTTGATAAATTTCTATTTCGTGCAATTATAAGAGTATGTGTCTTGAGTACATAATTTTCTTGGTTGGAAGAAGGTTTTGAGAAATTTTCAGAATTACGTAAGTTTTTTGATTTTTTGATAAATTTCGATTTCGTGCGAATATTCGAGTATATGTCTTGAGTACATCATTTTCTTGGTTCGAATAAGTATTTGAGAAATTTTAACAATTTCGGACGTTTTTTTGATTTTTTGATAAATTTCTATTTCGTGCAATTATAAGAGTATGTGTCTTGAGTACATTTTCTTGGTTGGAAGAAGGTTTTGAGAAATTTTCAGAATTACGTAAGTTTTTTGATTTTTTGATAAATTTCGATTTCGTGCGAATATTCGAGTATATGTCTAGAGTACATCATTTTCTTGGTTCGAATAAGTATTTGAGAAATTTTAACAATTTCGGACGTTTTTTTGATTTTTTGATAAATTTCTATTTCGTGCAATTATAAGAGTATGTGTCTTGAGTACATAATTTTCTTGGTTGGAAGAAGGTTTTGAGAAATTTTCAGAATTACGTAAGTTTTTTGATTTTTTGATAAATTTCGATTTCGTGCGAATATTCGAGTATATGTTGAGTACATCATTTTCTTGGTTCGAATAAGTATTTGAGAAATTTTAACAATTTCGGACGTTTTTTTGATTTTTTGATAAATTTCTATTTCGTGCAATTATAAGAGTATGTGTCTTGAGTACATAATTTTCTTGGTTGGAAGAAGGTTTTGAGAAATTTTCAGAATTACGTAAGTTTTTTGATTTTTTGATAAATTTCGATTTCGTGCGAATATTCGAGTATATGTCTAGAGTACATCATTTTCTTGGTTCGAATAAGTATTTGAGAAATTTTAACAATTTCGGACGTTTTTTTGATTTTTTGATAAATTTCTATTTCGTGCAATTATAAGAGTATGTGTCTTGAGTACATAATTTTCTTGGTTGGAAGAAGGTTTTGAGAAATTTTCAGAATTACGTAAGTTTTTTGATTTTTTGATAAATTTCGATTTCGTGCGAATATTCGAGTATATGTCTAGAGTACATCATTTTCTTGGTTCGAATAAGTATTTGAGAAATTTTAACAATTTCGGACGTTTTTTTTGATTTTTGATAAATTTCTATTTCGTGCAATTATAAGAGTATGTGTCTTGAGTACATAATTTTCTTGGTTGGAAGAAGGTTTTGAGAAATTTTCAGAATTACGTAAGTTTTTTGATTTTTTGATAAATTTCGATTTCGTGCGAATATTCGAGTATATGTCTTGAGTACATCATTTTCTTGGTTCGAATAAGTATTTGAGAAATTTTAACAATTTCGGACGTTTTTTTGATTTTTTGATAAATTTCTATTTCGTGCAATTATAAGAGTATGTGTCTTGAGTACATAATTTTCTTGGTTGGAAGAAGGTTTTGAGAAATTTTCAGAATTACGTAAGTTTTTTGATTTTTTGATAAATTTCGATTTCGTGCGAATATTCGAGTATATGTCTTGAGTACATCATTTTCTTGGTTCGAATAAGTATTTGAGAAATTTTAACAATTTCGGACGTTTTTTTGATTTTTTGATAAATTTCTATTTCGTGCAATTATAAGAGTATGTGTCTTGAGTACATAATTTTCTTGGTTGGAAGAAGGTTTTGAGAAATTTTCAGAATTACGTAAGTTTTTTGATTTTTTGATAAATTTCGATTTCGTGCGAATATTCGAGTATATGTCTTGAGTACATCATTTTCTTGGTTCGAATAAGTATTTGAGAAATTTTAACAATTTCGGACGTTTTTTTGATTTTTTGATAAATTTCTATTTCGTGCAATTATAAGAGTATGTGTCTTGAGTACATAATTTTCTTGGTTGGAAGAAGGTTTTGAGAAATTTTCAGAATTACGTAAGTTTTTTGATTTTTTGATAAATTTCGATTTCGTGCGAATATTCGAGTATATGTCTAGAGTACATCATTTTCTTGGTTCGAATAAGTATTTGAGAAATTTTAACAATTTCGGACGTTTTTTTGATTTTTTGATAAATTTCTATTTCGTGCAATTATAAGAGTATGTGTCTTGAGTACATAATTTTCTTGGTTGGAAGAAGGTTTTGAGAAATTTTCAGAATTACGTAAGTTTTTTGATTTTTTGATAAATTTCGATTTCGTGCGAATATTCGAGTATATGTCTTGAGTACATCATTTTCTTGGTTCGAATAAGTATTTGAGAAATTTTAACAATTTCGGACGTTTTTTTGATTTTTTGATAAATTTCTATTTCGTGCAATTATAAGAGTATGTGTCTTGAGTACATTTTCTTGGTTGGAAGAAGGTTTTGAGAAATTTTCAGAATTACGTAAGTTTTTTGATTTTTTGATAAATTTCGATTTCGTGCGAATATTCGAGTATATGTCTAGAGTACATCATTTTCTTGGTTCGAATAAGTATTTGAGAAATTTTAACAATTTCGGACGTTTTTTTGATTTTTTGATAAATTTCTATTTCGTGCAATTATAAGAGTATGTGTCTTGAGTACATAATTTTCTTGGTTGGAAGAAGGTTTTGAGAAATTTTCAGAATTACGTAAGTTTTTTGATTTTTTGATAAATTTCGATTTCGTGCGAATATTCGAGTATATGTCTGAGTACATCATTTTCTTGGTTCGAATAAGTATTTGAGAAATTTTAACAATTTCGGACGTTTTTTTTGATTTTTTGATAAATTTCTATTTCGTGTCTTGGTTGGAAGAAGGTTTTGAGAAATTTTCAGAATTACGTAAGTTTTTTGATTTTTTGATAAATTTCGATTTCGTGCGAATATTCGAGTATATGTCTTGAGTACATCATTTTCTTGGTTCGAATAAGTATTTGAGAAATTTTAACAATTTCGGACGTTTTTTTGATTTTTTGATAAATTTCTATTTCGTGCAATTATAAGAGTATGTGTCTTGAGTACATAATTTTCTTGGTTGGAAGAAGGTTTTGAGAAATTTTCAGAATTACGTAAGTTTTTTGATTTTTTGATAAATTTCGATTTCGTGCGAATATTCGAGTATATGTCTTGAGTACATCATTTTCTTGGTTCGAATAAGTATTTGAGAAATTTTAACAATTTCGGACGTTTTTTTTGATTTTTTGATAAATTTCTATTTCGTGCAATTATAAGAGTATGTGTCTTGAGTACATAATTTTCTTGGTTGGAAGAAGGTTTTGAGAAATTTTCAGAATTACGTAAGTTTTTTGATTTTTTGATAAATTTCGATTTCGTGCGAATATTCGAGTATATGTTTAGAGTACATCATTTTCTTGGTTCGAATAAGTATTTGAGAAATTTTAACAATTTCGGACGTTTTTTTGATTTTTTGATAAATTTCTATTTCGTGCAATTATAAGAGTATGTGTCTTGAGTACATAATTTTCTTGGTTGGAAGAAGGTTTTGAGAAATTTTCAGAATTACGTAAGTTTTTTGATTTTTTGATAAATTTCGATTTCGTGCGAATATTCGAGTATATGTCTAGAGTACATCATTTTCTTGGTTCGAATAAGTATTTGAGAAATTTTAACAATTTCGGACGTTTTTTTGATTTTTTGATAAATTTCTATTTCGTGCAATTATAAGAGTATGTGTCTTGAGTACATAATTTTCTTGGTTGGAAGAAGGTTTTGAGAAATTTTCAGAATTACGTAAGTTTTTTGATTTTTTGATAAATTTCGATTTCGTGCGAATATTCGAGTATATGTCTTGAGTACATCATTTTCTTGGTTCGAATAAGTATTTGAGAAATTTTAACAATTTCGGACGTTTTTTTTTTTTTTGATAAATTTCTATTTCGTGCAATTATAAGAGTATGTGTCTTGAGTACATAATTTTCTTGGTTGGAAGAAGGTTTTGAGAAATTTTCAGAATTACGTAAGTTTTTTGATTTTTTGATAAATTTCGATTTCGTGCGAATATTCGAGTATATGTCTAGAGTACATCATTTTCTTGGTTCGAATAAGTATTTGAGAAATTTTAACAATTTCGGACGTTTTTTTGATTTTTTGATAAATTTCTATTTCGTGCAATTATAAGAGTATGTGTCTTGAGTACATAATTTTCTTGGTTGGAAGAAGGTTTTGAGAAATTTTCAGAATTACGTAAGTTTTTTGATTTTTTGATAAATTTCGATTTCGTGCGAATATTCGAGTATATGTCTTGAGTATATCATTTTCTTGGTTCGAATAAGTATTTGAGAAATTTTAACAATTTCGGACGTTTTTTTGATTTTTGATAAATTTCTATTTCGTGCAATTATAAGAGTATGTGTCTTGAGTACATAATTTTCTTGGTTGGAAGAAGGTTTTGAGAAATTTTCAGAATTACGTAAGTTTTTTGATTTTTTGATAAATTCGATTTCGTGCGAATATTCGAGTATATGTCTAGAGTACATCATTTTCTTGGTTCGAATAAGTATTTGAGAAATTTTAACAATTTCGGACGTTTTTTTGATTTTTTGATAAATTTCTATTTCGTGCAATTATAAGAGTATGTGTCTTGAGTACATAATTTTCTTGGTTGGAAGAAGGTTTTGAGAAATTTTCAGAAATTACGTAAGTTTTTTGATTTTTTGATAAATTTCGATTTCGTGCGAATATTCGAGTATATGTCTTGAGTATATCATTTTCTTGGTTCGAATAAGTATTTGAGAAATTTTAACAATTTCGGACGTTTTTTTGATTTTTTGATAAATTTCTATTTCGTGCAATTATAAGAGTATGTGTCTTGAGTACATAATTATCTTGGTTGGAAGAAGGTTTTGAGAAATTTTCAGAATTACGTAAGTTTTTTGATTTTTTGATAAATTTCGATTTCGTGCGAATATTCGAGTATATGTCTAGAGTACATCATTTTCTTGGTTCGAATAAGTATTTGAGAAATTTTAACAATTTCGGACGTTTTTTTTGATTTTTTGATAAATTTCTATTTCGTGCAATTATAAGAGTATGTGTCTTGAGTACATAATTTTCTTGGTTGGAAGAAGGTTTTGAGAAATTTTCAGAATTACGTAAGTTTTTTGATTTTTTGATAAATTTCGATTTCGTGCGAATATTCGAGTATATGTCTTGAGTACATCATTTTCTTGGTTCGAATAAGTATTTGAGAAATTTTAACAATTTCGGACGTTTTTTTGATTTTTGATAAATTTCTATTTCGTGCAATTATAAGAGTATGTGTCTTGAGTACATAATTTTCTTGGTTGGAAGAAGGTTTTGAGAAATTTTCAGAATTACGTAAGTTTTTTGATTTTTTGATAAATTTCGATTTCGTGCGAATATTCGAGTATATGTCTTGAGTACATCATTTTCTTGGTTCGAATAAGTATTTGAGAAATTTTAACAATTTCGGACGTTTTTTTGATTTTTTGATAAATTTCTATTTCGTGCAATTATAAGAGTATGTGTCTTGAGTACATAATTTTCTTGGTTGGAAGAAGGTTTTGAGAAATTTTCAGAATTACGTAAGTTTTTTGATTTTTTGATAAATTTCGATTTCGTGCGAATATTCGAGTATATGTCTTGAGTACATCATTTTCTTGGTTCGAATAAGTATTTGAGAAATTTTAACAATTTCGGACGTTTTTTTGATTTTTGATAAATTTCTATTTCGTGCAATTATAAGAGTATGTGTCTTGAGTACATAATTTTCTTGGTTGGAAGAAGGTTTTGAGAAATTTTCAGAATTACGTAAGTTTTTTGATTTTTTGATAAATTTCGATTTCGTGCGAATATTCGAGTATATGTCTAGAGTACATCATTTTCTTGGTTCGAATAAGTATTTGAGAAATTTTAACAATTTCGGACGTTTTTTTGATTTTTTGATAAATTTCTATTTCGTGCAATTATAAGAGTATGTGTCTTGAGTACATAATTTTCTTGGTTGGAAGAAGGTTTTGAGAAATTTTCAGAATTACGTAAGTTTTTTGATTTTTTGATAAATTTCGATTTCGTGCGAATATTCGAGTATATGTCTTGAGTACATCATTTTCTTGGTTCGAATAAGTATTTGAGAAATTTTAACAATTTCGGACGTTTTTTTGATTTTTTGATAAATTTCTATTTCGTGCAATTATAAGAGTATGTGTCTTGAGTACATAATTTTCTTGGTTGGAAGAAGGTTTTGAGAAATTTTCAGAATTACGTAAGTTTTTTGATTTTTTGATAAATTTCGATTTCGTGCGAATATTCGAGTATATGTCTAGAGTACATCATTTTCTTGGTTCGAATAAGTATTTGAGAAATTTTAACAATTTCGGACGTTTTTTTGATTTTTTGATAAATTTCTATTTCGTGCAATTATAAGAGTATGTGTCTTGAGTACATAATTTTCTTGGTTGGAAGAAGGTTTTGAGAAATTTTCAGAATTACGTAAGTTTTTTGATTTTTTGATAAATTTCGATTTCGTGCGAATATTCGAGTATATGTCTTGAGTACATCATTTTCTTGGTTCGAATAAGTATTTGAGAAATTTTAACAATTTCGGACGTTTTTTTGATTTTTTGATAAATTTCTATTTCGTGCAATTATAAGAGTATGTGTCTTGAGTACATAATTTTCTTGGTTGGAAGAAGGTTTTGAGAAATTTTCAGAATTACGTAAGTTTTTTGATTTTTTGATAAATTTCGATTTCGTGCGAATATTCGAGTATATGTCTTGAGTACATCATTTTCTTGGTTCGAATAAGTATTTGAGAAATTTTAACAATTTCGGACGTTTTTTTTTTTTTGATAAATTTCTATTTCGTGCAATTATAAGAGTATGTGTCTTGAGTACATAATTTTCTTGGTTGGAAGAAGGTTTTGAGAAATTTTCAGAATTACGTAAGTTTTTTGATTTTTTGATAAATTTCGATTTCGTGCGAATATTCGAGTATATGTCTTGAGTATATCATTTTCTTGGTTCGAATAAGTATTTGAGAAATTTTAACAATTTCGGACGTTTTTTTGATTTTTTGATAAATTTCTATTTCGTGCAATTATAAGAGTATGTGTCTTGAGTACATAATTTTCTTGGTTGGAAGAAGGTTTTGAGAAATTTTCAGAATTACGTAAGTTTTTTGATTTTTTGATAAATTTCGATTTCGTGCGAATATTCGAGTATATGTCTAGAGTACATCATTTTCTTGGTTCGAATAAGTATTTGAGAAATTTTAACAATTTCGGACGTTTTTTTGATTTTTTGATAAATTTCTATTTCGTGCAATTATAAGAGTATGTGTCTTGAGTACATAATTTTCTTGGTTGGAAGAAGGTTTTGAGAAATTTTCAGAATTACGTAAGTTTTTTGATTTTTTGATAAATTTCGATTTCGTGCGAATATTCGAGTATATGTCTGAGTACATCATTTTCTTGGTTCGAATAAGTATTTGAGAAATTTTAACAATTTCGGACGTTTTTTTGATTTTTTGATAAATTTCTATTTCGTGCAATTATAAGAGTATGTGTCTTGAGTACATAATTTTCTTGGTTGGAAGAAGGTTTTGAGAAATTTTCAGAATTACGTAAGTTTTTTGATTTTTTGATAAATTTCGATTTCGTGCGAATATTCGAGTATATGTCTTGAGTACATCATTTTCTTGGTTCGAATAAGTATTTGAGAAATTTTAACAATTTCGGACGTTTTTTTGATTTTTTGATAAATTTCTATTTCGTGCAATTATAAGAGTATGTGTCTTGAGTACATAATTTTCTTGGTTGGAAGAAGGTTTTGAGAAATTTTCAGAATTACGTAAGTTTTTTGATTTTTTGATAAATTTCGATTTCGTGCGAATATTCGAGTATATGTCTTGAGTACATCATTTTCTTGGTTCGAATAAGTATTTGAGAAATTTTAACAATTTCGGACGTTTTTTTGATTTTTTGATAAATTTCTATTTCGTGCAATTATAAGAGTATGTGTCTTGAGTACATAATTTTCTTGGTTGGAAGAAGGTTTTGAGAAATTTTCAGAATTACGTAAGTTTTTTGATTTTTTGATAAATTTCGATTTCGTGCGAATATTCGAGTATATGTCTTGAGTACATCATTTTCTTGGTTCGAATAAGTATTTGAGAAATTTTAACAATTTCGGACGTTTTTTTGATTTTTTGATAAATTTCTATTTCGTGCAATTATAAGAGTATGTGTCTTGAGTACATAATTTTCTTGGTTGGAAGAAGGTTTTGAGAAATTTTCAGAATTACGTAAGTTTTTTGATTTTTTGATAAATTTCGATTTCGTGCGAATATTCGAGTATATGTCTTGAGTACATCATTTTCTTGGTTCGAATAAGTATTTGAGAAATTTTAACAATTTCGGACGTTTTTTTGATTTTTTGATAAATTTCTATTTCGTGCAATTATAAGAGTATGTGTCTTGAGTACATAATTTTCTTGGTTGGAAGAAGGTTTTGAGAAATTTTCAGAATTACGTAAGTTTTTTGATTTTTTGATAAATTTCGATTTCGTGCGAATATTCGAGTATATGTCTTGAGTACATCATTTTCTTGGTTCGAATAAGTATTTGAGAAATTTTAACAATTTCGGACGTTTTTTTGATTTTTTGATAAATTTCTATTTCGTGCAATTATAAGAGTATGTGTCTTGAGTACATAATTTTCTTGGTTGGAAGAAGGTTTTGAGAAATTTTCAGAATTACGTAAGTTTTTTGATTTTTTGATAAATTTCGATTTCGTGCGAATATTCGAGTATATGTCTTGAGTACATCATTTTCTTGGTTCGAATAAGTATTTGAGAAATTTTAACAATTTCGGACGTTTTTTTTGATTTTTTGATAAATTTCTATTTCGTGCAATTATAAGAGTATGTGTCTTGAGTACATAATTTTCTTGGTTGGAAGAAGGTTTTGAGAAATTTTCAGAATTACGTAAGTTTTTTGATTTTTTGATAAATTTCGATTTCGTGCGAATATTCGAGTATATGTCTAGAGTACATCATTTTCTTGGTTCGAATAAGTATTTGAGAAATTTTAACAATTTCGGACGTTTTTTTGATTTTTGATAAATTTCTATTTCGTGCAATTATAAGAGTATGTGTCTTGAGTACATAATTTTCTTGGTTGGAAGAAGGTTTTGAGAAATTTTCAGAATTACGTAAGTTTTTTGATTTTTTGATAAATTTCGATTTCGTGCGAATATTCGAGTATATGTCTTGAGTACATCATTTTCTTGGTTCGAATAAGTATTTGAGAAATTTTAACAATTTCGGACGTTTTTTTGATTTTTTGATAAATTTCTATTTCGTGCAATTATAAGAGTATGTGTCTTGAGTACATAATTTTCTTGGTTGGAAGAAGGTTTTGAGAAATTTTCAGAATTACGTAAGTTTTTTGATTTTTTGATAAATTTCGATTTCGTGCGAATATTCGAGTATATGTCTAGAGTACATCATTTTCTTGGTTCGAATAAGTATTTGAGAAATTTTAACAATTTCGGACGTTTTTTTGATTTTTTGATAAATTTCTATTTCGTGCAATTATAAGAGTATGTGTCTTGAGTACATAATTTTCTTGGTTGGAAGAAGGTTTTGAGAAATTTTCAGAATTACGTAAGTTTTTTGATTTTTTGATAAATTTCGATTTCGTGCGAATATTCGAGTATATGTCTTGAGTACATCATTTTCTTGGTTCGAATAAGTATTTGAGAAATTTTAACAATTTCGGACGTTTTTTTGATTTTTTGATAAATTTCTATTTCGTGCAATTATAAGAGTATGTGTCTTGAGTACATAATTTTCTTGGTTGGAAGAAGGTTTTGAGAAATTTTCAGAATTACGTAAGTTTTTTGATTTTTTGATAAATTTCGATTTCGTGCGAATATTCGAGTATATGTCTTGAGTACATCATTTTCTTGGTTCGAATAAGTATTTGAGAAATTTTAACAATTTCGGACGTTTTTTTGATTTTTTGATAAATTTCTATTTCGTGCAATTATAAGAGTATGTGTCTTGAGTACATAATTTTCTTGGTTGGAAGAAGGTTTTGAGAAATTTTCAGAATTACGTAAGTTTTTTGATTTTTTGATAAATTTCGATTTCGTGCGAATATTCGAGTATATGTCTTGAGTACATCATTTTCTTGGTTCGAATAAGTATTTGAGAAATTTTAACAATTTCGGACGTTTTTTTTATTTTTTGATAAATTTCTATTTCGTGCAATTATAAGAGTATGTGTCTTGAGTACATAATTTTCTTGGTTGGAAGAAGGTTTTGAGAAATTTTCAGAATTACGTAAGTTTTTTGATTTTTTGATAAATTTCGATTTCGTGCGAATATTCGAGTATATGTCTAGAGTACATCATTTTCTTGGTTCGAATAAGTATTTGAGAAATTTTAACAATTTCGGACGTTTTTTTTTTTTTGATAAATTTCTATTTCGTGCAATTATAAGAGTATGTGTCTTGAGTACATAATTTTCTTGGTTGGAAGAAGGTTTTGAGAAATTTTCAGAATTACGTAAGTTTTTTGATTTTTTGATAAATTTCGATTTCGTGCGAATATTCGAGTATATGTCTTGAGTATATCATTTTCTTGGTTCGAATAAGTATTTGAGAAATTTTAACAATTTCGGACGTTTTTTTGATTTTTTGATAAATTTCTATTTCGTGCAATTATAAGAGTATGTGTCTTGAGTACATAATTTTCTTGGTTGGAAGAAGGTTTTGAGAAATTTTCAGAATTACGTAAGTTTTTTGATTTTTTGATAAATTTCGATTTCGTGCGAATATTCGAGTATATGTCTAGAGTACATCATTTTCTTGGTTCGAATAAGTATTTGAGAAATTTTAACAATTTCGGACGTTTTTTTGATTTTTTGATAAATTTCTATTTCGTGCAATTATAAGAGTATGTGTCTTGAGTACATAATTTTCTTGGTTGGAAGAAGGTTTTGAGAAATTTTCAGAATTACGTAAGTTTTTTGATTTTTTGATAAATTTCGATTTCGTGCGAATATTCGAGTATATGTCTTGAGTATCATTTTCTTGGTTCGAATAAGTATTTGAGAAATTTTAACAATTTCGGACGTTTTTTTTGATGTTTTGATAAATTTCTATTTCGTGCAATTATAAGAGTATGTGTCTTGAGTACATAATTTTCTTGGTTGGAAGAAGGTTTTGAGAAATTTTCAGAATTACGTAAGTTTTTTGATTTTTTGATAAATTTCGATTTCGTGCGAATATTCGAGTATATGTCTAGAGTACATCATTTTCTTGGTTCGAATAAGTATTTGAGAAATTTTAACAATTTCGGACGTTTTTTTGATTTTTTGATAAATTTCTATTTCGTGCAATTATAAGAGTATGTGTCTTGAGTACATAATTTTCTTGGTTGGAAGAAGGTTTTGAGAAATTTTCAGAATTACGTAAGTTTTTTGATTTTTTGATAAATTTCGATTTCGTGCGAATATTCGAGTATATGTCTTGAGTACATCATTTTCTTGGTTCGAATAAGTATTTGAGAAATTTTAACAATTTCGGACGTTTTTTTGATTTTTTGATAAATTTCTATTTCGTGCAATTATAAGAGTATGTGTCTTGAGTACATAATTATCTTGGTTGGAAGAAGGTTTTGAGAAATTTTCAGAATTACGTAAGTTTTTTGATTTTTTGATAAATTTCGATTTCGTGCGAATATTCGAGTATATGTCTAGAGTACATCATTTTCTTGGTTCGAATAAGTATTTGAGAAATTTTAACAATTTCGGACGTTTTTTTGATTTTTTGATAAATTTCTATTTCGTGCAATTATAAGAGTATGTGTCTTGAGTACATAATTTTCTTGGTTGGAAGAAGGTTTTGAGAAATTTTCAGAATTACGTAAGTTTTTTGATTTTTTGATAAATTTCGATTTCGTGCGAATATTCGAGTATATGTCTTGAGTACATCATTTTCTTGGTTCGAATAAGTATTTGAGAAATTTTAACAATTTCGGACGTTTTTTTGATTTTTTGATAAATTTCTATTTCGTGCAATTATAAGAGTATGTGTCTTGAGTACATAATTTTCTTGGTTGGAAGAAGGTTTTGAGAAATTTTCAGAATTACGTAAGTTTTTTGATTTTTTGATAAATTTCGATTTCGTGCGAATATTCGAGTATATGTCTAGAGTACATCATTTTCTTGGTTCGAATAAGTATTTGAGAAATTTTAACAATTTCGGACGTTTTTTTTGATTTTTTGATAAATTTCTATTTCGTGCAATTATAAGAGTATGTGTCTTGAGTACATAATTTTCTTGGTTGGAAGAAGGTTTTGAGAAATTTTCAGAATTACGTAAGTTTTTTGATTTTTTGATAAATTTCGATTTCGTGCGAATATTCGAGTATATGTCTTGAGTATATCATTTTCTTGGTTCGAATAAGTATTTGAGAAATTTTAACAATTTCGGACGTTTTTTTGATTTTTGATAAATTTCTATTTCGTGCAATTATAAGAGTATGTGTCTTGAGTACAATTTTCTTGGTTGGAAGAAGGTTTTGAGAAATTTTCAGAATTACGTTTTTTTGATTTTTTGATAAATTTCTATTTCGTGCAATTATAAGAGTATGTGTCTTGAGTACATAATTTTCTTGGTTGGAAGAAGGTTTTGAGAAATTTTCAGAATTACGTAAGTTTTTTGATTTTTTGATAAATTTCGATTTCGTGCGAATATTCGAGTATATGTCTTGAGTACATCATTTTCTTGGTTCGAATAAGTATTTGAGAAATTTTAACAATTTCGGACGTTTTTTTGATTTTTGATAAATTTCTATTTCGTGCAATTATAAGAGTATGTGTCTTGAGTACATAATTTTCTTGGTTGGAAGAAGGTTTTGAGAAATTTTCAGAATTACGTAAGTTTTTTGATTTTTTGATAAATTTCGATTTCGTGCGAATATTCGAGTATATGTCTAGAGTACATCATTTTCTTGGTTCGAATAAGTATTTGAGAAATTTTAACAATTTCGGACGTTTTTTTGATTTTTTGATAAATTTCTTTTTCGTGCAATTATAAGAGTATGTGTCTTGAGTACATAATTTTCTTGGTTGGAAGAAGGTTTTGAGAAATTTTCAGAATTACGTAAGTTTTTTGATTTTTTGATAAATTTCGATTTCGTGCGAATATTCGAGTATATGTCTTGAGTATATCATTTTCTTGGTTCGAATAAGTATTTGAGAAATTTTAACAATTTCGGACGTTTTTTTGATTTTTGATAAATTTCTATTTCGTGCAATTATAAGAGTATGTGTCTTGAGTACATAATTTTCTTGGTTGGAAGAAGGTTTTGAGAAATTTTCAGAATTACGTAAGTTTTTTGATTTTTTGATAAATTTCGATTTCGTGCGAATATTCGAGTATATGTCTAGAGTACATCATTTTCTTGGTTCGAATAAGTATTTGAGAAATTTTAACAATTTCGGACGTTTTTTTTGATTTTTGATAAATTTCTATTTCGTGCAATTATAAGAGTATGTGTCTTGAGTACATAATTTTCTTGGTTGGAAGAAGGTTTTGAGAAATTTTCAGAATTACGTAAGTTTTTTGATTTTTTGATAAATTTCGATTTCGTGCGAATATTCGAGTATATGTCTTGAGTACATCATTTTCTTGGTTCGAATAAGTATTTGAGAAATTTTAACAATTTCGGACGTTTTTTTTGATTTTTGATAAATTTCTTTTCGTGCAATTATAAGAGTATGTGTCTTGAGTACATAATTTTCTTGGTTGGAAGAAGGTTTTGAGAAATTTTCAGAATTACGTAAGTTTTTTGATTTTTTGATAAATTTCGATTTCGTGCGAATATTCGAGTATATGTCTTGAGTACATCATTTTCTTGGTTCGAATAAGTATTTGAGAAATTTTAACAATTTCGGACGTTTTTTTGATTTTTTGATAAATTTCTATTTCGTGCAATTATAAGAGTATGTGTCTTGAGTACATTTTTCTTGGTTGGAAGAAGGTTTTGAGAAATTTTCAGAATTACGTAAGTTTTTTGATTTTTTGATAAATTTCGATTTCGTGCGAATATTCGAGTATATGTCTTGAGTACATCATTTTCTTGGTTCGAATAAGTATTTGAGAAATTTTAACAATTTCGGACGTTTTTTTGATTTTTTGATAAATTTCTATTTCGTGCAATTATAAGAGTATGTGTCTTGAGTACATAATTTTCTTGGTTGGAAGAAGGTTTTGAGAAATTTTCAGAATTACGTAAGTTTTTTGATTTTTTGATAAATTTCGATTTCGTGCGAATATTCGAGTATATGTCTTGAGTACATCATTTTCTTGGTTCGAATAAGTATTTGAGAAATTTTAACAATTTCGGACGTTTTTTTTGATTTTTTGATAAATTTCTATTTCGTGCAATTATAAGAGTATGTGTCTTGAGTACATAATTTTCTTGGTTGGAAGAAGGTTTTGAGAAATTTTCAGAATTACGTAAGTTTTTTGATTTTTTGATAAATTTCGATTTCGTGCGAATATTCGAGTATATGTCTTGAGTACATCATTTTCTTGGTTCGAATAAGTATTTGAGAAATTTTAACAATTTCGGACGTTTTTTTGATTTTTTGATAAATTTCTATTTCGTGCAATTATAAGAGTATGTGTCTTGAGTACATAATTTTCTTGGTTGGAAGAAGGTTTTGAGAAATTTTCAGAATTACGTAAGTTTTTTGATTTTTTGATAAATTTCGATTTCGTGCGAATATTCGAGTATATGTCTTGAGTATATCATTTTCTTGGTTCGAATAAGTATTTGAGAAATTTTAACAATTTCGGACGTTTTTTTGATTTTTTGATAAATTTCTATTTCGTGCAATTATAAGAGTATGTGTCTTGAGTACATAATTTTCTTGGTTGGAAGAAGGTTTTGAGAAATTTTCAGAATTACGTAAGTTTTTTGATTTTTTGATAAATTTCGATTTCGTGCGAATATTCGAGTATATGTCTAGAGTACATCATTTTCTTGGTTCGAATAAGTATTTGAGAAATTTTAACAATTTCGGACGTTTTTTTGATTTTTTGATAAATTTCTATTTCGTGCAATTATAAGAGTATGTGTCTTGAGTACATAATTTTCTTGGTTGGAAGAAGGTTTTGAGAAATTTTCAGAATTACGTAAGTTTTTTGATTTTTTGATAAATTTCGATTTCGTGCGAATATTCGAGTATATGTCTTGAGTACATCATTTTCTTGGTTCGAATAAGTATTTGAGAAATTTTAACAATTTCGGACGTTTTTTTTGATTTTTTGATAAATTTCTATTTCGTGCAATTATAAGAGTATGTGTCTTGAGTACATAATTTTCTTGGTTGGAAGAAGGTTTTGAGAAATTTTCAGAATTACGTAAGTTTTTTGATTTTTTGATAAATTTCGATTTCGTGCGAATATTCGAGTATATGTCTAGAGTACATCATTTTCTTGGTTCGAATAAGTATTTGAGAAATTTTAACAATTTCGGACGTTTTTTTGATTTTTTGATAAATTTCTATTTCGTGCAATTATAAGAGTATGTGTCTTGAGTACATAATTTTCTTGGTTGGAAGAAGGTTTTGAGAAATTTTCAGAATTACGTAAGTTTTTTGATTTTTTGATAAATTTCGATTTCGTGCGAATATTCGAGTATATGTCTTGAGTACATCATTTTCTTGGTTCGAATAAGTATTTGAGAAATTTTAACAATTTCGGACGTTTTTTTGATTTTTTGATAAATTTCTATTTCGTGCAATTATAAGAGTATGTGTCTTGAGTACATTTTCTTGGTTGGAAGAAGGTTTTGAGAAATTTTCAGAATTACGTAAGTTTTTTGATTTTTTGATAAATTTCGATTTCGTGCGAATATTCGAGTATATGTCTAGAGTACATCATTTTCTTGGTTCGAATAAGTATTTGAGAAATTTTAACAATTTCGGACGTTTTTTTGATTTTTTGATAAATTTCTTTTTCGTGCAATTATAAGAGTATGTGTCTTGAGTAAATAATTTTCTTGGTTGGAAGAAGGTTTTGAGAAATTTTCAGAATTACGTAAGTTTTTTGATTTTTTGATAAATTTCGATTTCGTGCGAATATTCGAGTATATGTCTTGAGTACATCATTTTCTTGGTTCGAATAAGTATTTGAGAAATTTTAACAATTTCGGACGTTTTTTTGATTTTTGATAAATTTCTATTTCGTGCAATTATAAGAGTATGTGTCTTGAGTACATAATTTTCTTGGTTGGAAGAAGGTTTTTGAGAAATTTCAGAATTACGAGTTTTTTGATTTTTTGATAAATTTCTATTTCGTGCAATTATAAGAGTATGTGTCTTGAGTAATATTTTCTTGGTTGGAAGAAGGTTTTGAGAAATTTTCAGAATTACGTAAGTTTTTTGATTTTTTGATAAATTTCGATTTCGTGCGAATATTCGAGTATATGTCTTGAGTACATCATTTTCTTGGTTCGAATAAGTATTTGAGAATTTTAACAATTTCGGACGTTTTTTTGATTTTTTGATAAATTTCTATTTCGTGCAATTATAAGAGTATGTGTCTTGAGTACATAATTTTCTTGGTTGGAAGAAGGTTTTGAGAAATTTTCAGAATTACGTAAGTTTTTTGATTTTTTGATAAATTTCGATTTCGTGCGAATATTCGAGTATATGTCTAGAGTACATCATTTTCTTGGTTCGAATAAGTATTTGAGAAATTTTAACAATTTCGGACGTTTTTTTGATTTTTTGATAAATTTCTTTTCGTGCAATTATAAGAGTATGTGTCTTGAGTAAATAATTTCTTGGTTGGAAGAAGGTTTTGAGAAATTTTCAGAATTACGTAAGTTTTTTGATTTTTTGATAAATTTCGATTTCGTGCGAATATTCGAGTATATGTTTTGAGTACATCATTTTCTTGGTTCGAATAAGTATTTGAGAAATTTTAACAATTTCGGACGTTTTTTTGATTTTTTGATAAATTTCTATTTCGTGCAATTATAAGAGTATGTGTCTTGAGTACATTATTATCTTGGTTGGAAGAAGGTTTTGAGAAATTTTCAGAATTACGTAAGTTTTTTGATTTTTTGATAAATTTCGATTTCGTGCGAATATTCGAGTATATGTCTAGAGTACATCATTTTCTTGGTTCGAATAAGTATTTGAGAAATTTTAACAATTTCGGACGTTTTTTTGATTTTTTGATAAATTTCTATTTCGTGCAATTATAAGAGTATGTGTCTTGAGTAAATAATTTTCTTGGTTGGAAGAAGGTTTTGAGAAATTTTCAGAATTACGTAAGTTTTTTGATTTTTTGATAAATTCGATTTCGTGCGAATATTCGAGTATATGTCTGAGTACATCATTTTCTTGGTTCGAATAAGTATTTGAGAAATTTTAACAATTTCGGACGTTTTTTTTTTGATTTTTGATAAATTTCTATTTCGTGCAATTATAAGAGTATGTGTCTTGAGTACATATTTTCTTGGTTGGAAGAAGGTTTTGAGAAATTTTCAGAATTACGTAAGTTTTTTGATTTTTTGATAAATTTCGATTTCGTGCGAATATTCGAGTATATGTCTTGAGTACATCATTTTCTTGGTTCGAATAAGTATTTGAGAAATTTTAACAATTTCGGACGTTTTTTTGATTTTTGATAAATTTCTATTTCGTGCAATTATAAGAGTATGTGTCTTGAGTAAATAATTTTCTTGGTTGGAAGAAGGTTTTGAGAAATTTTCAGAATTACGTAAGTTTTTTGATTTTTTGATAAATTTCGATTTCGTGCGAATATTCGAGTATATGTTTGAGTATATCATTTTCTTGGTTCGAATAAGTATTTGAGAAATTTTAACAATTTCGGACGTTTTTTTGATTTTTTGATAAATTTCTATTTCGTGCAATTATAAGAGTATGTGTCTTGAGTACATTGTTATCTTGGTTGGAAGAAGGTTTTGAGAAATTTTCAGAATTACGTAAGTTTTTGATTTTTTGATAAATTCCGATTTCGTGCGAATATTCGAGTATATGTCTAGAGTACATCATTTTCTTGGTTCGAATAAGTATTTGAGAAATTTTAACAATTTCGGACGTTTTTTTTGATTTTTTGATAAATTTCTTTTTCGTGCAATTATAAGAGTATGTGTCTTGAGTAAATAATTTCTTGGTTGGAAGAAGGTTTTGAGAAATTTTCAGAAATTACGTAAGTTTTTTGATTTTTTGATAAATTTCGATTTCGTGCGAATATTCGAGTATATGTTTTGAGTATATCATTTTCTTGGTTCGAATAAGTATTTGAGAAATTTTAACAATTTCGGACGTTTTTTTGATTTTTTGATAAATTTCTATTTCGTGCAATTATAAGAGTATGTGTCTTGAGTACATAATTTTCTTGGTTGGAAGAAGGTTTTGAGAAATTTTCAGAATTACGTAAGTTTTTTGATTTTTTGATAAATTTCGATTTCGTGCGAATATTCGAGTATATGTCTTGAGTATATCATTTTCTTGGTTCGAATAAGTATTTGAGAAATTTTAACAATTTCGGACGTTTTTTTGATTTTTTGATAAATTTCTATTTCGTGCAATTATAAGAGTATGTGTCTTGAGTACATAATTTTCTTGGTTGGAAGAAGGTTTTGAGAAATTTTCAGAATTACGTAAGTTTTTTGATTTTTTGATAAATTCCGATTTCGTGCGAATATTCGAGTATATGTCTAGAGTACATCATTTTCTTGGTTCGAATAAGTATTTGAGAAATTTTAACAATTTCGGACGTTTTTTTTTGATTTTTTGATAAATTTCTATTTCGTGCAATTATAAGAGTATGTGTCTTGAGTACATAATTTTCTTGGTTGGAAGAAGGTTTTGAGAAATTTTCAGAAATTACGTAAGTTTTTTGATTTTTTGATAAATTCGATTTCGTGCGAATATTCGAGTATATGTTTGAGTACATCATTTTCTTGGTTCGAATAAGTATTTGAGAAATTTTAACAATTTCGGACGTTTTTTTGATTTTTTGATAAATTTCTATTTCGTGCAATTATAAGAGTATGTGTCTTGAGTACATAATTTTCTTGGTTGGAAGAAGGTTTTGAGAAATTTTCAGAATTACGTAAGTTTTTTGATTTTTTGATAAATTTCGATTTCGTGCGAATATTCGAGTATATGTTTGAGTACATCATTTTCTTGGTTCGAATAAGTATTTGAGAATTTTAACAATTTCGGACGTTTTTTTTTGATGTTTTGATAAATTTCTATTTCGTGCAATTATAAGAGTATGTGTCTTGAGTACATAATTTTCTTGGTTGGAAGAAGGTTTTGAGAAATTTTCAGAATTACGTAAGTTTTTTGATTTTTTGATAAATTTCGATTTCGTGCGAATATTCGAGTATATGTCTAGAGTACATCATTTTCTTGGTTCGAATAAGTATTTGAGAAATTTTAACAATTTCGGACGTTTTTTTTGATTTTTTGATAAATTTCTTTTTCGTGCAATTATAAGAGTATGTGTCTTGAGTAAATAATTTTCTTGGTTGGAAGAAGGTTTTGAGAAATTTTCAGAAATTACGTAAGTTTTTTGATTTTTTGATAAATTTCGATTTCGTGCGAATATTCGAGTATATGTTTTGAGTATATCATTTTCTTGGTTCGAATAAGTATTTGAGAATTTTAACAATTTCGGACGTTTTTTTGATGTTTTGATAAATTTCTATTTCGTGCAATTATAAGAGTATGTGTCTTGAGTACATTGTTATCTTGGTTGGAAGAAGGTTTTGAGAAATTTTCAGAATTACGTAAGTTTTTTGATTTTTTGATAAATTCCGATTTCGTGCGAATATTCGAGTATATGTCTAGAGTACATCATTTTCTTGGTTCGAATAAGTATTTGAGAAATTTTAACAATTTCGGACGTTTTTTTTGATTTTTTGATAAATTTCTCTTTCGTGCAATTATAAGAGTATGTGTCTTGAGTAAATAATTTTCTTGGTTGGAAGAAGGTTTTGAGAAATTTTCAGAATTACGTAAGTTTTTTGATTTTTTGATAAATTCGATTTCGTGCGAATATTCGAGTATATGTTTTGAGTATCATTTTCTTGGTTCGAATAAGTATTTGAGAAATTTAACAATTTCGGACGTTTTTTTGATTTTTGATAAATTTCTATTTCGTGCAATTATAAGAGTATGTGTCTTGAGTACATAATTATCTTGGTTGGAAGAAGGTTTTGAGAAATTTTCAGAATTACGTAAGTTTTTTGATTTTTTGATAAATTTCGATTTCGTGCGAATATTCGAGTATATGTCTAGAGTACATCATTTTCTTGGTTCGAATAAGTATTTGAGAAATTTAACAATTTCGGACGTTTTTTTGATTTTTTGATAAATTTCTCTTTTCGTGCAATTATAAGAGTATGTGTCTTGAGTAATAATTTTCTTGGTTGGAAGAAGGTTTTGAGAAATTTTCAGAAATTACGTAAGTTTTTTGATTTTTTGATAAATTTCGATTTCGTGCGAATATTCGAGTATATGTTCTTGAGTATATCATTTTCTTGGTTCGAATAAGTATTTGAGAAATTTTAACAATTTCGGACGTTTTTTTGATTTTTTGATAAATTTCTATTTCGTGCAATTATAAGAGTATGTGTCTTGAGTACATTTTTCTTGGTTGGAAGAAGGTTTTGAGAAATTTTCAGAAATTACGTAAGTTTTTTGATTTTTTGATAAATTTCGATTTCGTGCGAATATTCGAGTATATGTTCTTGAGTATATCATTTTCTTGGTTCGAATAAGTATTTGAGAAATTTTAACAATTTCGGACGTTTTTTTGATGTTTTGATAAATTTCTATTTCGTGCAATTATAAGAGTATGTGTCTTGAGTACATTGTTTCTTGGTTGGAAGAAGGTTTTGAGAAATTTTCAGAATTACGTAAGTTTTTTGATTTTTTGATAAATTCCGATTTCGTGCGAATATTCGAGTATATGTCTAGAGTACATCATTTTCTTGGTTCGAATAAGTATTTGAGAAATTTTAACAATTTCGCGATTT